>VRMD01000749.1:0-22161 GCA_009872375.1 Sminthurides bifidus | reverse complement strand
CACACTTTGAGATGTCGCAGATAAACTATATGTGCAATCTCTGCCAAAAGTCTTAGCTTTCAGTTACCATTTAAAATACAGAACATTGATGCAGGACTGCAATAAAATTTACACAGCAGAATCACAGTGATGTGCAATAATTAACTATCAATAGTGACTGGCATTAAGTCCGTGCCTTTTGCAACGCTTAGCATGCCTATTCAATTCGCTTCTGGGTTGCTTCCAGGCCTTGAAAACTCTAATTCTATGCACTGCTGATTAATGTTCGGTCGGGGGGTCAATTCGGGTAACTTAGGAACGGGCATCGAAGCCCAGTTACCAGGAAACCTATTGCCATCGCTCTGGTTACATTGCATATCGATTGGAGACCTGTTGTAGAAATCAGAAAGAAGCTGGGCACGGAAAGGTGTCCATTTAATGTTCTTGTAGTTTTCGGAAACAGGGCCTTCGGGATTGACGTTACTCTGTCCTTCCATTCTGGTGGTTTAATTAAGAACATGATTAATTGAATGAAGAACGAATATTTTTAATCGTATGTAATGTACTCAGAGTTTAAAAACATGCCAAAAAAGAGGGCTTACGTTTTCATGAAATAAAAGTATTCTCGTAGACTTCGCCACGATACCGAACTTTTACAAACTTCCAAAGACGCTCTGGGATAGTAGTGAATGTAGTTGACACACATTTCATCGCTGATTGCGAATCCGCCGAGAGTTGCATCCTTTCTGTCAATTGTGGTAAACTCGCAAGTCGTCAACAGAACATCGCCCTGAAGATTCGAGGAACGAAAATGGTAATTTTCAGGAATGTTTTGTAAGTTAGCATGTTTTTTCCAAATCATACTGAACCTACCGGTAAAATTTTTGTCGGGCTCTTAAGCATTCTTATTTCTTGATAATGTGTAGAATAATGGTTGTCATAGTTAAGAGGCGGAAGCTCCACGTAGCTAGCAACAGATTTTTTCTTCTCTGAAGAAAACTCAGGTCGAAGGTGTCGTGTAATCACCCGCGTTCCCGTTAAATGTGTGTGTAACTGCGACGCGAATACTGTGATGCCATCGGGAGGGATGCCGACAGAAGTACATTCGGTGTTGCATACCCCAGTCAGAGGGAAATTGGTGACCTTAGGCGGAATCGCCATTTTATCGATGTATTCCAAGCCTAGTTCGATGACACCGGCGTCGTATTTTCGAAGCTTATCCGTTACCCAAAACGTCATGCCGCTAGAGTCCACCCAATCTAATGCAGAGAATTAACTTTCAAGCTAGGGAGTTCCTAATGCAGTCATTACGATTAAAGGTGAAAGTCTACAGCTCTCATCATGAATACCGTAATAGTCTCACCTGATTTTAATAATGGATTATTATAGTGCATTTCGAGCCGGACATACGGGTTGAACTCCGGCCCTCCAATGGGAAATCCAGCCTCTGAAGGGTACCGGAGTGGGTCTGCACCCATGGCCCATGCACCTGATGACACGACTACAAACTTTGATTTCTGGTGGTCCTTTGTCACATGGTCCAGCATACAGTGGTATGTTCACGTTCACTGCAGTCTCGCAGTGGAAAACCTCCATATGATGGACCAATTCCTCGTTGCCCTTTTGAATATTTGGCTGAAACTAGTGTGTTTTAGGATATGTATGAGAAGTATGCTGATTTTGTTTCGTGTGTATGGATGCAACTATAATAATTTGTTTTTCACAACGTATTCTCAATATCGTGTACCTGTATTACGTGATGCTTTCTTTTTTAAAGCATCGGGCAATTTCATTATCTGGCACCAGTATGTTGTTTCCACGGGCTCCACTTTCACCTTGTGATTTAGTACGTCGAACTTCCATGCTAACTTCTGGTTTACCGGTGGAGGCGACTTAATATTTTTCAAAAATCGAATTCGTTTAAACGCAGACTCTGAAGCAGATGCTAAAGACACCCCTTTGATGTCAAAAAGAGGCCCAGATCCCTTGATCATATGAAGATGGGTGGTTCCTTCCTGTGGACCATTAGGAAATGCAATTATCTTGTTAATAAGCCGCGTATGTTGTTCTGAGCATGGCCCCAAGGAATTACAGAAATTTGTTATGTATTCAAAAAACTTCAAATCCTATCTCCTTTCCTTAAACCAACAAAAAGTGTAAGCCTCAAGGCAAGTGATGCCTTTCAAAAGCATGACTAACCCATTAGCCTGTAATTTAATCGTTCTTTCCCTGCTTCAAATTTTCACTGCCAAGCGTGCAAAGCCACAAGAATCAAAATATCTTAGCCTAATTACTGCAAGCCTTTTCGTTAAACTAAATCTGTACTAAGCTTTTTTGAGCTTCGTGGGCTGATCCTTTGATCCATTCATAGTTCATCATACTCCTGATGACCGAAATTTAACACCTTTTTTACTTTTACTGTATCCCTGTCATCAGAATTAGCACATATTTGTGTGAAGACAATTTAAAAAAGGATAAGTTACCACTACAAATAACGCGTGATTCAGTGATTGACTAACTGCATCACGCAGCATCTCAAAGAATCACCTGCATAATTGAAATTCAAGTGATGCACACTTACTATGTCAGTTAATTTTTGACTAGAATTTGTAGGTTCAATCTTACCTCCAAAGCGTAGTCGAAAATGTCACATGTGACAAACTTTCTCCTGAAAGTCCACTTAAGCGTGTCACCAACGTGGACGTAATTGAATCCGTAGCAGTCTTGCTGATCATCTTTGTCAAGTATGTTTGACCCGTTCAGAACATGCACATCGGTGATAGTAAGTGGCACCTCCTTGCGAAACGAGATCATGCTGCTTTTCCAAGCCACACAAAAGTCTCCCGACCCATCCGAGACATTCCCATTGTTGGAGAATCCAATACCGATCCAGCCACCTTCATCCTTCTTGCGTTTTGTGTGTACTTCCGCAATATATTCCTCTAGTATTCAAGCCAGAACAAGGGATTTAGGCAAGCAGTGCCAATAATATTCTTACTCACAGCAAACAAGACGAGCAAAAACTTCTCCATTACTTTTACGTTAGGGCCAGCTGGACGATCCAGTATGAATTGAAGGAGGAAATTCAGGATGATTTTTGACGAAAAGCAAGGTAAAAATCAGGCTCACCTTTAGCGTAATCAAGTTCCCAGAAGACCACTGTATCTTGTCCAAGTTGTACATTGTACAATGCTTCGGCTACAGCCCAAAAAAGGACTAACCGAAGAACTAACCGAATCATACCCTTGTGATCGGCATCCGGTCAGTCTCCTAGAACATTCAAATACGGACTGACTTAGAAATATCGACAGAAGGAAATCTCAAAGGCAAGACCGCTCATGGAGTAAAAGAATTCATCGTTTTCAGCGCCCACACTTTGTACCCTATGGATGACCCATCTTTTTACTCTGTAATGTCTTAACTATGTACAAATCGGAGGGGAACTTTCTCCATTATCTTCGTAGCTCCTACTTGACGTGCTGGCAATGAGGAATTCCTTCCGTATCTTGGTACATCCGGCTGTATACGTAGTGAGGAATATTAAAAACGGATCTGTAGGCCACGGAATGTCGTTTCCACAGCTTTCTCCAATTTTCCCCGGGGGTGGAACGTCATTTCCATATTATGAGCTCTCAGAATTCCTTCACGAGTCTGGAAACGTTTTATGCCTTTTCTGTTCGCCAAGAAAGCATCCTGTTCTTCGCCCCATACATTCGCTCCGCCAAAAGTTTCTACGACACCACATTTCATCAGGCTTAATTCCCGGCTTTGCTGTATATCAACCTAGGCTATCACTGATACCGTAGTGAAAGGTCATCAAGCATTATTACTTCTAGACAACGAAGCATTCCATTTTTGTCGTCTCTCATTTGTAGATTGCTCATCACACGAGACGAACATGATACAGCAAATATGGTTTTTCTACTGATGGGCTGTAAAAAAGTATTCCATCAATGCCCACTCATCAGCATTATATTAACCTGATGTAAAAACGACTCCTTTAATTTCATTGATTTTATAGCCGACAAAAAACTGAAACTTCCATGCTTCGCAAAGCCGGCGAAACTATAATAAATATTTTGGACAGTCTCAGCCACAATTTTAGCTTCAAACAGATCCTGGTTTGAGTCAGAGTCCACTCAACGTTCATCGTACGACCGATCCGTTCCAAAGTCCAAAAGCACTCTACTCCATCATCTTATGCATTCAAACAATTCAAAGTAGTAAAAAAATATCATGGCCAATCACTTAAGCTCGAGATCGCAAACAATTATTGAAATGCTCAGTCCTACACAAACAAGCAGAGATATCTTGACGTGTAGGATTTGCATTTTTATTATCTATTAATGCTTACATAGACCCATTTCACATTCTCCTCTTGTCCTCCAACTTGAAAGTTTAAAACCTATCGAGGGGACTAGATTAAAGGAGCTTATAAATACCTTGATCAGGGCTAATTTGCTCCAGTTTTAGCTCAACATTTTCCGTCACTGATCAAAAGTAGGTACCAGAGTATCAAACACTCAAATCAACATGTGCAAAATTACCTCGCTTTTAGCCGTGATAGCGATCTCTTGCATCGCAAGTAAGTGTTGTATTTTAATACAAGTTGTAGGTTGGCATTGGCATTGTTAGCTTTGCTTGGGGGTAAACATTCGCTTTTAAGACTACTGAAGAGAGAGATGTATATATACTTGGCTTAACATCCATGTAATTTCTTCCACAGATTTTCACCCTTGTGATGCTGCATACTGGGATGATTTAAGGGGTAAGAAGATAGGGATAAATTCCTTCAAGTAAGAGTAAAGGGCAACCAAAATTTGATTTTTATGGGGATGACCCCAGTGTTCCAGTCCATGTGGCCTTTGAAGTACACAATTCCCCACCGCCTCGTATCCTGCCGTTTGAATCCTCCTTATGCTAAAATTCCATGAACATGCCCAGAACGTTCCAGTGCATTGGCGCGACCGTTTTGTTCATATTATTGCTTTCACTAATTAGAGTTTGCAAGCAGTAACACATTACTTGGTTTTCCTTCTACAGTTAAGTATGACTTGAACGGATTTGCGGCATTTTACCGAACGGGTCGTACGGTTAGTGAGGTAAGTCACGAAACATTGTACTTCAAGGAGCATCATAATAAGACCCTCTACCTCTAACTGAAGTTGCTGCGAAACTTTTGTTTTAAAACAAGTTTTCTCGATTCTATTAAGGCAACCAACGAACACAATCTTGTATTGGATATCACGCAAGCCGATTGTGTTGGAAATCTTGACAATGGAGCAACTTTTAACGGCTTCCGTGCGTATGACCCGAAAGAGCCCATCATGAGCATGCTGTATGACAAGAACGGTGTCATCGCTGGAGTGCAAGCTTGGGTAAGTTTGTATTGTCCGTTAGTCAAGTTTTATCGCAGCTCAAAGTCTAAGTCTTTAAATTGGCACGAATGAATTAGTTTTTAAAATTCTGAAATCTTATGTTCTTAAGTTCCCCCAAGACGACATTTTGACTCCTGAGAACAACTTCCGCTTTGACCTCGTGCCAATGTTCCAAAATGGCACCAGGGGCAACAAGACCTACTTCGTTGAAACTGCTTACTTCGTGGATCCTTGTAAGTGTTCCAATATCACGCTGTCATTCAACCTTATCTGACGTTCACAAAATCCTGCTTTTTGCATTGCTGAATGGGAATACCCCGGACAGTAATCTAATCAGCCACGCTGTAATTTATCTCGGTTGGTTGTCGCAGCCTTGCACAGTTCTTAAAAATTTCTGCGGATTTCAATGAATCCGGATGACCTGGTTAGTTTTCGCAACAGTATACTTAATGAAGAAATAGGTGACAGCTACCAAGACGAAGCGCCCAATCAAGTTTATGGATTGATTGTAAAATAATGATTTGGTCGGTGAAGATGGATGAGCTCACAAGTATCTGCTTTAGAAAATTCAACAGAACTGTTATGAACAACAGATGCAAAACATGCAGTAGTGTATAAGTTAAGAGTCTCAATGAAGGACTTATTGGTTCTCGTATTTCGTAGCTACTATCTGCGAAACTGGCAGGACTGAAGAAGATCTTGTTATTGAGGGAACTGGGAACGGTCTTTGGCTTCAGAGAGGACCCTCTGCCGAGTACACTGATCAAGTACCTAAGAATCGAACTGAGGCAATTGACAACGGATGGACCCGAAATGCTTGCTTTCCTGGCATGGGTAAGTATAACAGCAAACAATGTGTTATTGTCGATTATTTACAGTATTCACATATTCTGCAAAAAATAACTTTCACGTGTCCATGAATGTTAGGCCGCCACAATTTCTACAGAGTGGATACTTATGATGCAACTGACTGTCGAGAAGCTGATGGCGCTTTCATGCTGTACAATAATCAAGACGAGCTTATTGGATTCGGATTCAGAATTCAAGGACTTTCTAACTCCAAATTTGTCGAACAACCACCAAATCTCGCCATTTCCGTGAGTGAATTTTCCGATAAACGTATTCTTTCCTCCCTCAGTAGCTCGAATTAGCAACTAAACGTAAGTGACTGTGATTTGAGACAGGCAATTCTTGGAGATCCCGTTCCTCAGTGTATTCTGGACTACAATACTCTAGTCGGATCAACAACCATGCACGTATATTTCACTGACTCTCCTTGGCTCATCCTTTGCCCTTTGAACGATGAGCAGTAAAATTGGCTGGGATAGAACACGATAATTCAATTTCAATATTACTGTGTTTCAATGATAATGACATTACCTGGTTAAAGCAGTCTTTTAATTTCAAAGTAATAAAACTGTATCTGATACAAAAATAGCAAGATATTAGAAAACTTCCTTTAAAAAATTTAACCAAGTCATATGTAGTGTAGGTGATGATTCAAGAAGTACTTGTTGACTGAAATGCAGCCATATATCACGTACGCGGTATCAAGTTAGTATCAAGTAAGCCATGATCCTTTCATCTGAAGCTACCTTCTTAATATCCTCACATTTATAGCTGCAGCACAGTCTCGGTTGCGTCTTTAGGATAGGCATTAATTAGTGAACTTCACGTGTAGACTCAAGCTCTACCTTTCGCTTTCAGCATTTTCACATACCCTCGCACGTTGATCGTCATTACAAACCGTCAATTCTTGATTCAATATGATTTCGTCCTTACTTGAAGCTGAAACACCTGATTCTGTGAAGACGTCTTTGGGAGACTGGACTACTTCATTCTGTAATACTTCATTAGTGCAAGCAGCATTGTTATCCTTTAAGTCATGTTCAATGCTTGTCGTTTCTTTCGAAGCTTGCGTGTCTTCAAAAAAGTTATTGTCACAAATGTATCTACAGACTTGAAGTATCTGGTTCCTCTCTTTTCTGATATCAGTGCCCAGTAGCTATAAGAAATTATAGAATTTCATTACTTTTAAAACAATTAAAAAGAACCTAAGTTTTGACAAAAAACTACATACCTTCCTAAGAAATTTGGACATCCTCGGTCGCCTACGAATGGGACCATGCTTCTCAAACGGCCTATGACGATTTGAATTTTTATGCATGTGCTCGACATCCTTTACACCACCTTCGTGCTGATGATTTGGATCCAGTTGAACTAATTTATCTTTGGTTTCGGCTTCATTACAGACTTCGCCAAGTTTTATATCACAAAAAATAGGATTTGGGACAAAAATGGTGGCCACTTCTTCAGTGTTAGCCGTGAGAGTTGAAGATAAATTGGCTTGCGGTGGTGGCTGCAGCGTGCAATTTGCGATTTCCTCAGGTGCCTCATCTAGAAACAAATAACCAAAGTTTTGCAGCCAATTTTAGTCACATCTAGGTAACTGATCAAGTAGGGACAATTGTGGTAGCTAAAGAATCATAATTTTACCTTCAGAATCCGAATCGTCGCTGTAAGCAACTAAGCCTAAAGCTGGTCCTAATCCAGCTGACACTTTATTTTCTGGTTCCTCACAATTCTTGGATCGTTCGTTTTGAGGGATTTCTACACCATCCTCCCAACCATCTTCCTCATCACTTATACTAACTTCTGGACTTTTCCCCTCATCCTCATCTTCTGACTCAAAATCAATATTCATATTCTCCATCAAATACTTCATGGTAAGGCCAGTGGCGGCTATACGATTGGAAACTGTGAGTGTTTGCGCATTCCAGTTCACCAAATTTGCACCTTTCAGCTTACGCTTACTTGTTACACGAATTTTAGAATAAAAATTGTCCAAAGAAACGATTTCCGGACTATAGTTCTTGGGAACCTGAGCAGGCTTCTCATCACTGTATAGAAAAGGCGTATTGAGTTTTTTTGGCCTAGGATCCCGGGCTCTCCGGTTCGTTTTCACATCTGACTGAAATGCGGGTTCGGGCGGTTGTGCTAGGGCTACACTGTCTGTTGGGCGTGAATTTACTTCAATCGCTGGAGATTGACTAGACACTTTGTTGTTGCTATTACCACTTTCTGGGACGGGTACTTCCTGTTTCTTCCACGTTTTTCGCCTTTCTTCCTTATGTTGGAACGGAAGACGCTCGCCTCTACTATACCGTTCTTGCAATTCTTGAATCTTGCGTTCTTGATTCTTGGCAGTGGGATACTTGGATTTCCTATCTTCAATCCACTTTTTTACATCATCGGGGTCGCTTGCCTGTATCCGTTTGAACAAGTTGTTGGCGTGTTGCATGTCTATATGCTTCAGCAAAACTTTCGGATGTGCCGTGAATGTGCATCCATCAAGACTATACAATGGAAAATCACATGAAGGTTAAGAATCTATTACTTACAATTATAACAGCAAGTGAAAGTAAGCAAATAAATCGAATGCAACTAACTTGCATGTGACATGCTCCGCAAAATGTTGAGCTTGAACTTCTTCGTTCGGAAAACTTCTATCGCACGTGTCGCATGAGAATATAGATTTAGTGAATTGCTTGTTCTGCAAATGGCATGGAACAAAAACATGTTCATTTACTTCCTATTTTACATTGCATTACCAATTGACAATTACGTACCTGCTTATTTAACTGCTGTTGAGAGAATGAATCAGCATCACCCAGGCTGTCTCTCGGTTTCCTTGGTCCGTTATACCACTTCCCTCCGCGCTAGCAAGTATGAAATGAATGATAAGTAAAATACATTTGTACCAATCCAAAGATTTTGAGGTTAGACCAGGTACGGAAAAAAGTTTCAGTTAACTGCACATTGTTCTTACACCACGTGAATTCTCGGGAAATCCTGATCGATCGTATGGATGAAAACGTCCTCGACCCCTAAAATTAGTTGCAACAGGTCTATTTCCTCGTCCTCCTCGCCCGAAGCGCTCCATGTTCCTCAATGTCGCTTAAGTAATGAAAAGGGAGTAGTCCTTATTCGTATGCTCTTTAAGTTAAAGATTTGCCATATCTTACTGCGTACTTATTCCTTCAGACGCTTTTATGCTCTCTATAGAAATTAAAACCTGCTAAAAAATTACACCCGTTAAAAACTTTAACATATCCAAACCGCGCTGTTTTATCTGCAGCTTTGAAAATCTATATTCTGACCTCAACAATAGGTGTGCATAAAAAGTCTATACCTCTGTTTTAATCCGATTTCCCACGTGCGCGGCGATATGAGGGGGGGTGTACTAGAATAAAAAGTTGTTTTCCGCGCCTCATCAGGGGTTAATGGTATATTGTGATATGGTATAAGAACACTTCGATGATTTAGTTGTTAAAATTTTTAGTTCACATTTACATTGCAGCGAAACCAAGAGAGGCTACAATTATGCCCATAAATAAAAACCGAAATGGGCTGAGATCTGAGATGATACTGAGGGGAGGACTGTACTTTACGGTAACCAAACTTTGGTTACCGAATACTGCAGTTTGGCGCTATAGTGTTGAACTATAATTTACGGTAACCAAAGAAAATCGCGAAAAGTTAATTTATTTGTTGTAAGAAGGTGCATAGGTAGATGTAAAAATGGCCTCTAATATTCTCTAATAATTGGCTCCTGGCATGGGGCCTCGACTATTGCCACGGCAAAAGGGGGTAGACGTACTACTGCTTAGGCACCTGACCTCCAACCAGAGCTTCCGACACCTGACCAGAACGGAGCCTTCCTTCAGGCCCTGTCCCAAGCAATCACTCAGCACCCGCAAGTCTTCCAACAGATGCTCGCCTACATGCAACCAAACTGGTCAGAACCACCACGTCACAATCTAATACTAATAGGAGTTTGAGCCGTAGGAGCAAAAATAGCACCAACAACTCAATAAACACCAGGCGTAATTAGCTGCTTTCCAGATTTTTTTTGGTTACCGTAAATTATAGTTCAACACTATAGCGCCAAACTGCAGTATTCGGTAACCAAAGTTTGGTTACCGTAAAGTACAGTCCTCCCTATACTGAGGTTTCCTACCCTATTAATATCCGTCGTTTTGATAAAATGCTGTCCAGAAGTGCTAATTTAATTCTACCCTACAATGCTACGAACAATTATTGAAATGAATTTGAAACTTCTGGTTAGTGCACACATATCCCTTACCGCCCATAATTGGAAGTTACATGTTTAACACACGTTTCAGAACGAGCTTCTGTGTAATTTTAAGCGCAACAAAAAGGTTTATTTCAATAATCTCTCAGAACACAGAGAGAATAGCTGATGATAAAAATTACTATTTACACCATAAAATTCGTTTAAGTCTTATATTGCAACTTAGTTTGTTGCAATCATGAACTGTCTTTCCACGAAGACAAACCGTATCGTTGTTATTAACATTCCAAAGGTACACCATAGCTCGATTTTCTAGAATATGTGCTATAACCTCCCGTGTTTTACAAACATTTACCGACATTCACATCCTCGCTTCTTACAGAAACCAAACTTTTGCAGAAGTATATGTTAGAAAATTTAAGTGTAAACTGGAGAGTTCCGAACCATGCAGACGATGAAAACGAAATCATAGCCCAAGTAATTGAATATTTGTGGGTGTACTATTTTATGTATCCATCCATCAAACACTTGATTCACTTAATTGCTCCTTTCACAGCTGATCGCCTCTGTATAAGATTTCTTATCGTTCATCAGACACAACATCAGCGCAAAGCGCTTGTACCAATGGGTCCAGAGTTTCTTCCAACGTCAGCAGATAACCCGTGTTGGCGTTGCTCCTGGCAATGAATGTGACAACCACTGGTAGCTTATTTAACTGAATCACCTGCAATAATGTCATTACACTGACGTTACTTTGCCTTTTGCGTTGAAGTCTACAAGCTTATTTCATTATTCCATAAAGTATATACTCAAAGATCATGGCAGCTGGAAACTACTAACCTGAAAGTGCTGGTACATAGTTATGATCCGCTGGTTCTTCCCCATTCCAAGCTTTCCAGCTTGATCCATTGCATTCGCGAACGTTGAGAGAAAGTTCATACGCAAAGCGAGCTCAGGCACAGTTTCTGTATTGACTGGAAGGCAACCACGAACTGACTTGAGTGACGTGCGTTCAAGTTGCGTCTCAATGATTTTGTATTTTCTTGAAGTACGACACATACCTTTAAATATTGGCACTCCATCTCTGTCGGTTATAACAATAGCACACAGCCCTTCTACCCTAAAACCAGATCACAAAGTAATAGCATTTATAAATACGGCATACACTTTATTAAGTATGCTATCAAAAGACTATGTTTTCGGAGGACAGAACATAAACCATCAAGGTGAGCTTTAGTTAGTGTAATTTATGCGTTAACAGGACCTGAATGTAAGATTACCTTGACAGGATTTGAAGCAAGCTTTTCCGCAGTTCCTACAAAACAAATACGGCAGTTTCAGTCAATCAAACCTCGCATCAGCAAAAATTTACGCTGCTGTAGTATAAACTATAATCATGTACACATTCCAAACTTTGGAGTTTGGAGTATTTAACGCCTTCACTTACTTCAGCCATGGCAAGGCGTTGTGCTGGTCCAAGAATAAGAAGCTATTCACACCACTCCTTTTCGCATACTGTGACGATCTCAGAGACTACTTATGTTCAAGTTTACAGAGGATCAAAAACTGCTGGATGTAGAAATGATACAAATTCTGACTGTGATGCAATATTTGTTGCTTTAATTGAACAGAGCTGCGTTTACCCGTTCACCACTCTTTCGGCAAATTGTAGACACGACGCATCCATCCAAAATAAAAGCGCCTTTATCACAGTGAAATGTAGTCTGATTAATTCGGATACGTCATGGTCAAATTAAAGTGGCAGATAGAAAAAAGGCATCACTGGTATGCTTGTTATTTAAGTTAAATGGGTTCATCGCACATTGAATCAGAATTAAGTATGAAACCCAGTAGCCCATAGTGCATGGTTTGACTTTTTCTTGTAGGGACGTTTGGCAAAGTATGTTCGCTGATGCTTGTAAGGTGAGAGAATAAATGACGAACGGGTATGCTGAATAAATTCACTGGGCTACGCACATAGTACTAAAAAGGCGTATACTAGTTTCACCCTAACCTCATAAAGTATACTTTCTTATATTTCGTAACTTACATATAGTTTACTAAAGGTTACTTTACTCAGTCTGGCAGCAGTCTTGCACGTACACAACAATGGACCTTTTAAGATTGGAATGTATAGTACGACACGACTCATCATCCTTTGTGTTCCCTTAATATTATAAAAGTTCTTCACTTGACAGTACCCCATATGAATGAACTTTCCAGTAGATAAGCCCCTTGATTACTCACTCGCACCATGGCTGAGTACCCCACGTGAACGCATAAAGGTGATCAGTGATAACAAATTGCACTTTTCAGGTGGCATTTGTTTTGTGCCGTCAGCAGTTCAGTAGACACCGTTAACAGCTGATTAAGACTGTGTCGAGCTCATACGCACATCGAGATTTTATTGTGTTATGAACTCGAGCTCAGTTTACTAGGTACACTGCACGACTCAATTGAGCTGAACATATTTTAATACGTTGGTGTTATTCGCGTGATTGGACCTTTCATGACTGTTAATTGTAATGGTGGAATGGTGGGCTTATCAATCGTTGGAAAAGGTGAGAAAGTAATTTTGTATTGCAAGTAGTACCTTTCTAAGCTTTTGCGTCGCATCCTTTAATGCTCTAGTGTAAATGACCGCAATACACCAAACAGGTCAGCTGTTTTCAAGCTTTTAGAAATGAAGATCCTCTTCTTTGGTTTCGATTTTTGAGTTTTTAACTATTTTGATATCTAATTTTCCATATAAACAGAAATTATTTCCGGTGTGCAAAGGTAAGTCATAAATGACATGTCGTATAGCTTTAAATAATTTCTTGCTTTGTTTCTTTCATTAAACTGCACCTAACCGTAAATAATGGCTCATAATATTGTGCAACTAAGTCAACCAGAAAATGACAGCTCGTCATCATCTACTTTTTCATTGATCAACGGCAATCGGATGAGGTAGACCTGTTTTGCCGTTAAGGAACTGATAAGATATCCCTGGCATTGCTGATAAAGTAAACTGCGGTCTCACATTTTGTATAGACAGACTGATAATGCTTGCCTTCGGTTTCCGTATGTCCAAGATAATGGCAAATGTTTGGGATTGCGTTTTGACGCACCTCTACCAGTCCGGAAAGAACTTGAAGAAGGATTCTTATAGATATTAAGTACGTAGGAGTTAGGAAATCTAACAGTCAACGGAGATAGCGCATTATTACCAATCCTTCTACTTCTTGTCCTGGGTTTATAGTGTGGTGGTTTCATCAGTGGGTTGCTTGCAACTACGCTCTGAACTGCGGTGATGTCTTGTGTGTGCCAGTCTAAAATAATCTTTTATGCTGATAATTGCAGACCAAAGCAAAAAGTACATCACTGACTGAGGCTGGATCGTTCACATGGGGTCAAGAACATTTCGTACCCTTTCTATTGCTCGATTAATACTATTTCCTGGGGTGCAACCTAGCCGTGCTTTAAAGCAACGAACTTGACTGGTTTCCTACCTATTGGCGCTTGACATTGGGGGGAAACTGGATAACATACAGCACGAGTTCATTATTTAAGTAAAACAATTTTTTTCACTCGATTGAGGAATCACCAGAAAAATGCTGGACGCAGAGAAACCCGCGATGGAAAGGCATGATTCTGTTATATCTATCCTGTCAGCTGGAATCGATATGTGCAGGTGATTCTTGACTTTGAAATGATTTATAAAATCAAAAATCGCTGGTATAGGTCGCCACTCGGCGCATTTTGGAGCCATATAAATATAATAGTTTTTCTCTTTGGGAGACGGGAGTTAACTAGATACTTAGATACCAGTATTTACAAATCTTTCATATCTTAAATATTTTCCACATACGCAAATTGCAGGATTTTTTTAATTTTGTAACCTTGATCAACACAGAATATGTCAATGCGATTCTTCCTGTGGCGAATTGATATCTCCTTGCTATTGCTCTGGGTCATTGAGATGGGTACATCAAGTTTGTCTCCAGCATTGGATACGCGCTTCTGGAAACAAGGCATGCGAGCTTTGTCGTTATCCGTATACCATGAGATCCAAGTTAAAGCCGATCTGCGAATGGGAAGCATTACCTATGTCAAATTCTGAGAAAAGAAGGTTTTTTTGTTCGGCTTTATTTCACTCGATAGCTCTGGCATGTGTGATCTGGTCGTTGTACGTCTTAATCGGTATGTTAATCAAAGTTCAGACCGTATGCAACTGTGGAAACTTCTTGTTCGGTTCAAACATCTCGTTGTAATATGTATTTCTTCTCTTCGGTTTCAGATCGGACTGTCTCAGAGTTACAAGATTCGACCATGGAGTGGCAGTTTTGGACAAAGATAGTTGTTGAAGCAATAGGATGCATCGGAGCTGGGATTTTAATTTACGTGTGGGGAAAAACATATTTTTCCGTGATCACGAAATGGATAGCTTTCAATCGTACTTTTCTTATTGTGAACTCAAGTCCAGTTCCGGTAAAGCGATTACCGAGCTCTACTGCAGTACACGTGGGGTCTTCTAGTCCTGGTTTAGATAGTGTCCACGGCTCTCCAACGGAAGACAAAAATAGAGATGCTAAAGCACTACTTTTGCCCCCAGTTGTATACTCTCCTCCAGATACTGCTTCCGGCGATAGTTTTTAGTTGTTACCCAATTTGACAATCGCATCGCAAATTTTATCTATTGTTCTTTCAAATCTGAGGTAACTTAAATCGGTGTGTGCTTCGTCGATTCATGCTTCATCTAGGTAATCTCTCAGTTTCGTTTTCTCGTTATCCTCAATCACTATGGACTGTTGTCTGTTAAATCCTAATGTGATTTTATTGTAGGAAAAATGCATTGTTGGTACATCATCCCTCATTATTCTAGACCTCGCTAATTACTCGATTGTTTCTAATGTGATTGCTACAATAAGCTGAATTGTAGTCTGCTTGCTCTGCTCGTTAGTTCTAGCTGAGGTAAAGTTAGGGAATAGTTGGAAACGAGCGTTTAGACTCGTAAATCTTGTAGGTTACAGAAAGTACTTACAGCAGATGTAGCATGAAGTTATTCCAGATGTAGCGCGCAGATTAGGATCGGCAATTTTATCAATTGCTCCGCTAATATATTTAGATATGAAGATACTGAAGGTATAGTTATTTTATGAACTGATGCAAATTTCTTATTTGTACAGTTAAATGCTGTAACTGAGAGATGTTAAGTGCACGGGTACTTGTTTTTTTTATTACGAACTGAATCAAATATTTAATCACAAATCTTGATAGCCAAACTAGCACGTTTGGTATATAGACAACGTATTTGAAGCGTTATAGAAAATTAACTGCGGAATTGACTATTTTTTTCCCAGTTGTAATGTCAGTGCCACCGCTAATAATATTAAAACCAGTATTTTTAGCGACTATTTGCAACGATACTATTTCGCACCGTGTTATTCCACCCACAACAAAAACCAAAACATTGTGACCACGAGCATACGCTTCAGATGCCGATTTACACTTAATGCGTGACTCTGATACTTGATAAAACTTCATGAGATCATCCAGTTTTTTCTCAAGCAATGCAGGATTCGTTTTCGGTGTTATCAGAGTACTGAGAATTTCTTCCGTTATTTTTGCGACAAATGGAGTGTAAGCTCCATTAAAAACGTAGCTGGGATGATTGGGAACATCGATGCTGACAGCAATATTGGTAGGAGGTACTACAAAAAACCAAAAATTGATGAGCAAGTCACACTATAGGCTACTTACAAGACTTACAAGAAAGTTACTGTTTAAATTATTGTTAATGTTACCTAATTTCTTAACAAGATTTTGCAGGCTTGGTACGTTCACTAATCTCCTGGTATCCTTTTGGGCTGACTGAGTAAATGGCGCCACACGTAGGACAGCATCTGCGACTCCTTTTGCATTCACTTCGATACCTCTATAAGAGTGTAAAAGTCCCATTTTTTCCAAATTGTGGAGAGTAATTGCATGTCTAAAACCGTAGCTGTGAACGAATTGGTGCTTGATAGATTTATAGTCTTTTAGCCCATCTTGTGTCAATGAGATAAGGCACAAAAGTTTCATAATCTCGGAGAAGTCATAGTTTTTAGCCATAGCGTCCTCTAAAAAAGACTTTGTTTCACTTTGACTGCAGTTATCAATTATTTTCCCTTCCATGTCCACTTGTTTCCTAAGATCTGAAGACTTCTGATTTACGATGTATCCCACAGCATCCAAATGCAGGCTCAGGGATCTCTGCGTTGCTTTCATATTGTTCAGATCATTTTCTACAAACGACTTCATTGCTTGTACAGAAAGTCCAGCAGTTTCTTCTTTTGCTCGTTTTAGCTCACGTGCCTGGCTTTGCAAATAAGGAATGACTCGGGAAAAATGCAACTTTCGGATTTTTTCAAACACGCGGTCGCTTGAGGTAGTTGTTAGCAAAAGGTTTCCTTGTTTTCCCGTAACGGCTGTATTCAAGGTCATAGTCTTGCCCTTGATTCCAATTACTTCATCCAGCATACCCTCATAAGCCAGTGAAGTCATGCAAGGACTCACAAAATCCATTGAACGATCAATAATTATTACTGTAGGCAAATCAGATTCTGCTCTAGCCATTGTTTCCATGTCGTTGGCGTAGATTCTGTCATACTCTTCCATCATTCGTATCACAGAGGATGAATAGTTTCCGATGGATACCTGAAAAAAATTGCAACATTATTCCGACCAAACCTACGGAACTCCAGAAAAAGTATGAGTAACTTGTTTTCAACCCGTTCGTACCAAATGATGAAAGTCGCCATAAATCGCTTTCAAGTTGAAAATAGCACGGGCGACGGATGCCAAATATGATGTTTCTTGATGTAGCCATAAACTTGGCACAATACTTTCATATTGCAGAGCTACAATGTGATCATCTAACGGAACCATTTCGTAGTGATATTGTCCAAAGGTGACGATACCGTATACACCTTCCGCCTCAAATAAAGAAGTGATCACAGACAGCAGCCTTGGCACAACCACAACGGCGTACTGGTAAGAATTGCCCTTACCAAGGTGAGCATTGATCTGATCACAAACTTGCTTCGCTTGCATCACATCCGATCTAATGAAGTACAGGCATTGATTAACGGCATCATTGGGAAAAACAGGTGCTCCCTTGTCCAATGCGTAAACTTTTTCGACTCCGTGATCCCTAAAAAATCAAACGTTAGAGGTAAAACCCCGATAACAAGGTGTAATCACAGAATCATGAGGTCAAGATAAAAAAAGGACAACTTATTTCAATTCCTTTGGTGCTGATCTATGGGGGAAGAACTTGGAGAAAGTACTATAGTTTGCAATAAGTTAAGACGACTCATACCGCCCAATCTCAAGATTCTTTCTACCCATGTGTCTTAAACAGTAAGAATCACAAACGTTGACTGAAAGTCTTTAAGTACTTCTCACAAGCGGTTATGCTCTCTCAGACGGGTTTTGTTGCAAACGATTGTAAATCGTTTTCATGCAGCAAATGTAGCAAAATCATGCTTTTGGAATTCCGGTTGGCAATGTATGAAACGCTAAATAGACTATTGTACTAAAAAAACTTTAGTTTTTAAATGTGTGTTGAGGCAATTACTTCAAGAACTGGAAATTGGCGATGAGATCCAAGGTTGCAGTGATTTTAGAATCAATGATGAGATACTTCTTTCCTCGTAATATTCTCAACGTTCGGGACAAGTTTTCCTTGGACACAGCTTTTAGTAACTTCAGATCAGGAGCCATGGTGAAAAGTTTTTTTTTGCAAACTAATATATCACTATTATGACAAACTGATTACATTATAGGCAGCTGAAATGACAATTAGACGAAAAAAAGGGACTATGGACAGATTAACTCCGTAGATTAATTAACACCAAAGAATGGATGTCAGCCCCCGCATCGACGCTCTTCCACTGTTCATCATTTGCCAAAGAGTCAGAAAAGAATTACAATCTATTTATCTACCTCCAGCACCACATTCACTACAAAATGCTTTAGTCCGGTTGCATTATGATACAAGACTTGCTCAATTCTTCTCACACACATCATTAATTACCTTACGTATTTATTTAAATCTGTGTTAATAATAGGCGACTGCAACAAAAACACGAATTCATTCCTGCCAGGAAAAGTGTCGATGAGGTACAAACAAAACTCGCACGTTTGTTTTTCGCAATTTATTCGTACACAAGCCACTTTCGTTACATATAATATACAGCATCCAGCTTTTCAATTCAAAGTATGTTAACGAAGGAAACATTGAATACATCATTTTTTGCATTATTAAAATTGTATTGTTGCAAAGTTGAATTTACACTGGTGTTTCATTTAACACAGTGATTTATCAATCAACATTCTCTGACTATTATCTTTCACGCTAGAAATAATTGGGTTGGATGGCCTAAGTCTGAGTTTGTCTTGAGAATCAGATTTCAACGAAAGGGTTTGGATAAGAACATAATCTTCTGCACCTTTTCCGTGCTTGCGCCCTAAATTGGCTGTTTTGTCCCCAAAATTGCTCATCTTGTTTCCAAGCGGTGTGAAAATGGTATTTTGCGTTAATGAGTGTGGAAATAAGCCAGTTATGAAGGTACGACATATTTTTGATTTATTTCGATACAACAAAAGGATGTATTCAGCAGTCAGTACTACATGAACTTGTTGGCAAGCATCATATTTTGTTAAATTTTCTCACCATAACATCTTGCAGCGGCCAAAAACTGGTGAAGCTATGTGTCAGGACTGCTTTTACGCTGCCTTTGAGGACGAAGTTCACGAAACTATAACTAGAAACAGGCTTTTTAAATCTGGTGATTACGTTGCGATTGCTGCTTCCGGAGGCAAAGATTCCACGGTTCTTGCTTACATAATGAAATTACTGAATAACCGCCACAATTACGGACTGAAGCTTGTTCTACTATCTATTGATGAAGGGATATCTGGTTCGTCTCTGTAACTATGCACAACCTATACAATTCTTACTAATACATTTAACCTAATGGAACCTAATTTAGTCTTTTTATCTCTTTAACTTTTAGGTTACAGAGATGATAGTCTTGAAACAGTCAAGCTGAACGAAAAGCAGTACGAAATTCCGCTTTCTATTTACTCGTACAAAGATTTGTATGGGTGGACGATGGACGAAATCGTAAGAGAGGTAAATCCATTGCACTATTGATTAGAGTCTAAAAGGGCAACTCACAGCTCAGTTTTTTAAAGAGTTGTACTTCACTGCGTCTTGCTTGTGCAGGTTGGAAGAAAAAACAACTGTACTTTTTGTGGAGTTTTCCGTCGTCAAGCATTGGATCGAGGAGCTATGCAACTTAATGTAGACAAAATTGTAACTGGTCACAACGCAGATGATATTGCAGAAACAATATTGATGAATTTGCTCAGGGGGGACGTTGCTCGTTTACAACGATGCACGGCTATAACCACTGTAAGCTGTCCAAATGAGTTTTTGCTATACCTGAACTCAATTGATAGCATAACCGTAACCAATTATAATTTTTGTTAAAGGGCGCAGAGGGGGCGCTTCCCAGATGTAAGCCATTCAAGTATACTTACGAAAAGGAAATCGTGATGTACGCGTACTACAAGAAGTTGGATTACTTTTCAACTGAGTGCATTTACTCCCCTAACGCATATAGAGGCCATGTACGGACTTTAATTAAGGACCTAGAAAGAATACGACCATCTTGTATCGTCGACATCATTCATTCAGGTAAGAATTGGTTATATTGTATTATCGCGAATCAAGTTGATGTGAAAAATTTTAATTGACATAATTTATCTTCCTTTCAGGCGAATCGTTGTCAATTAAGGAAGGTGTTAAAATGCCTACGCAAGGCGTTTGCAAACGCTGCAATTATATTTCCAGTCAGGACCTATGCAAGGCGTGTGTAATGCTAGAAGGGCTCAATAAGGGCCTCCCCAAGCTGGGAATAGGCAAAAGTTCCAAAGTTAAAGGGAAATTAGAAACGTTAAACGGAAACGCTCTTGTCGATACCGTAAGCAGTAGTGACCGTACACACAGTTGCGGGACAAAGGATGGGTTTGATAGCTGTAGTGGTGCTGAAAAATTGAATTGTGCATGCCGCACTTACGATGTGATTGAAGATAGTATGTGTTCGAATGGCCTCGATTCACAAATGAAAGATTTAGATATAAAAGTAGAGACTTGTTTGCCAGTGCAGGACATTGAAAACATTGTTCCTAGTGGAAAAAGATAGTATCAAGTGAGAACCGATATTAGACGACTATTTTTGAACTTCAATATTTATGATTCCTGGCACAAAAATAAAAGAATCATGTATCACCTTTATTTAGCTAGTTTCCGTTTTGTAATTACTATCTTTCTCGATTTACTCCCAATTTTAGAATACGTATTCCTAGACGTTTGGAGGTGCAGTATTTTAACATTTTCTTGGTGAGCCATTTTCATAAGAAGTGTAGGTTTAGAATCTTTCCAGTTATCGTTAGTGGAAATTTCTTTGTAGCTTGACGTGGAATGTCGAACACTTGGCAAAAGATGATGCGTATTAGTATTTGTAGCCATCGGTGCATCAAATTCCATTTCCTCTTGCTTAAAGTTTTGTCTGAATGGATAACCGTTTGTGCCAGCTCTTCTCGTTCTTGTATTATGAAGTTCCATCGGCGTTTGCCATCTTTTCAAATCTGAACTAACCGAAATCGGAGAGTAAGTGGGAGCAATCAATGAAGAGGAGCTTTTGCTGATGAGTACCGTTTCTTCCTTGCTTGCAGAAACAGCATGGCAAGTTTCAGCCTCGTTGTTTGAGGAAAACGTCGGACGATCAAGGTTATGTTGTTCCGTCGTGCAGTGCTTCATGTAATAGTAGGTTGCATTAGGATGCCCTGAATTTCCACTAAAAAAGCTTACAATTGTAGCTGGTACTGGTGAGACCTGATCAGGTATTCGCGGATTGACTATTTCATACTCTAGGACACGATTCTTAAGAATCCCGTCATCAACCAATCGTTTTATTACTGGCACATCTGAGGTTGACCCTGAGTTGTACTGGACGTGGAATTGGTCCGCATTATTGTAGTCTACTGAACTTTTTAGCGTTCCCCGTTCGAACATGCGAATATTGTCAGACTGTCGGTTACAGGCCTTAGCACCATAGTAATCCATTTCTACATAATCTAATTGTTTAGCACATAATGAGTTTTGCTGATAGGGACGATCTGTACCATAAGAAGGTCGATATTGATGACCAGCTGGAATGACTTTCTCGTGACCGAGAAATTCTTGTCTTGTGGCCGCTTTGTGTGCTGTACGCATTTCAAGGGGATCGTGCCCTTGTAATAGCACTTTTGGGTTTCGACTGTGCTCATGTCGAAGCTTTTCATTTCTACGCCGGTTAATCTTATTTGAGCCGACGAGACTGGGGTCTGGATAGCAACGATGTGTCTCACTTTCAGATACGAAATGAGGATGTCGCATTATTGTTACTAAACTCATATCCGACTTGTGGATTACTAGCCTTCGAATTTTTCGCTTCAGTTGTTTAGCTTTTCTTTTCCATTTGCTGTACACAACGTCAGCTCGTTTTTTGTCGAAGCTTGGTAGAAGCAACAGTGTAGTTATGGCCACCTCCTACATGGGAAACCAATTATAGCTTCAACTGATATCGAAATCCATGCGTAAAACATTAACTATATAATCAGTCAATAACTTTTAAT
>VRMD01000748.1:0-22164 GCA_009872375.1 Sminthurides bifidus | reverse complement strand
ATACCCTTTCTTCCCCTCTCTTGGCCACTGCCAACAAGCTTCATTTGAGCTTGGACCATAAAAACCATTTGCAAACGTTTCTGCGAACAGCTACTGAAAGAAATTCCTCCGTCTCCAGAAATCGCTCTACTGTCTACAGTCGGTGTGATTATGCGTGTGTCTGTCTGATTCCTAATGTGCAACGGCATAAAATCAAGGGAATCACACGGCATCATCAAGGACATGACGGGTCGCCGTTCCTTCGTGTCCGCGTGTCTTCTATGCATGATGTAAATTACGCACACAAAAGTTTTTTGTACCTTGACAAGAGTATATTTCCCGTTCTGTATAATGAAGCTAACTCTTTCTCCGCGCTCTCCCTTCTGTCCACGTTTTCCATCTTCTCCCTACAGTTGAAATAAAAAAAGAATTCATGAAATTCATCAACATGGAAATAAAGAAACCATTTCGTAGAACATTCGGCTTAATAGTTTTCTTTCCCGTTCCCTGATTGCAATGAAGGAGACCTTCAAAGCTAGCATCGTTTCTTGCCATCTTTCCATCTTCACCTAGTCAGCTCGAGCTGAAGCTTCCGTACGAAAAAAATCTCTTGTATACTTTCTAAGACACGGCTTAAACGATGACGATGATTCCTTACCGGATCTCCTTTTTCGCCTTTAATGACGGCTTCGTTCACTGTGAATCCGGGACCAAAGAGCCCCGATCGGACTGACACATGAGAGGCTCCCGGCAATCCAGGCTCGCCCTTTTCCCCGGTATCTCCCTTCTTTCCTATGGCTCCGATTGCTCCGTCACGACCTTGAATCATTCAATGTCATTAATGCAATGAATTCATCATCACTTCAATCACCGTTGCGTAATGGAGTGGAAGCTTCGTTTCACCACTGTTGTAGTCTAATCGGGCTGGTAATGAGAGTCGAAACCAAAAACAGTTTCAATACGGGCATACTTACTGATGAAGAGAATCAGTTTCATCGATATTCATCTCCAAATCATTTTGGATATCTTAACCTATTGTCTTTCTGAAACTGGGCCTGGAGCGACAGAATCCAAGCACTAAAAAGCCAGGAAAGCTCACCTTGGTGGACCCTCAGGGCCATCAGCTCCTCGATCTCCTTTGGGTCCTTGAAAAGCCCATTTGAACTCCCCAGTCTGGCCGATTCCCTGCATTGGCACAACTCACTTTGCTAAAGATTCATCCACAGGGACACTTTCTTGGCTATCTGTTTGGCATAATGTTTTCCTTACCTGCAAAAAGTATGGAACTTTTTCCAAGATTTCATCATGGTCACATAAACAGCTCCCATTACCACCTGAGGAGGCGGCAGTTTCCTGCAAAATTACACCGGGCATATGAGAACAAGTTCAGCTTTCATTTGTATTTGACACTCTGAAAAATCATTCCATCATGTCATGTACATTGCCGTTGCCAAATTCATTCACCAGCTTTCACAGCTAACACACCAGACTTTGCGCGCGCATACAAGTTCATCAGAATCGTTCTCCCAATGTTTCAAAGAGAGTCATCCACTCAACTAATTCCTCATAATTAAAGAGTCAAAACATTGAGAACAGTGGACCTTTTAGTTAATGTCATTCCCGAGCAAAGTCAGCAGATCAGTAACCTTATCATATCCTAGCTGTGTAATAGGTATGTTAAGAAGGGCTCATTACAATTAGTACGCATGACCTTTTATCAAAGCGAAATTATGTTTTTTAGCCTCCTGCTGAAACAAGCCGTGCTCTTATCGATTATCACTTAACGTGCTAGTGCTATAAAGAGCTTGGAATCAGCTACTGCCTATTGCAGTTTTCCTCACCAAGTGTTACGTCTGTTTGAAAGGGCTGGCAGTTGCAGGCCAGCTTGTAAACGTTATCTTCTCCAGTAATTTATATGACAAGCCTGGCTCCTTTCGAACACTTGACTGACACTATCAGCGGCACTGTCTGAGCACTGGTAACAGCTCCCAACTGGCGGCGTTCATTTGCCTTCAATATCATTACTGAAAACCTTCATCTCAAATCTCAATAAGTCAGCGACATAACACGTTCTGAATTTCACTAATTCATACACATCTGAAGTCTAAGCAAGTCCAGGCTATGCCCCAGAACAGCTCAACCTATTCAAGAGCATGTGGAAGATATTGAATTTCTGCAAAATATTGGCCTTTAACAGAGACATAGCCTCGTCTACAGGTTTAGACAAATGCTGATGAATCATGGTGATGATTTCGAACGAGTGTTATGCCATACCAAGAATTTTCAACCAGTCTGCAAAATGTTACTCGTCTTTTATTATTTGCAAAAAGCATTCTTTCCCCTTTACCGAAAAGACTGATGGTTTGCGAGTGGAATAATTTACAAGAAATCGGATCCTTCGAATCACAGACAAGCTTACGCGCGAATTCGTAAACTGTAAATCATCGACGGCAGTCAACTATGCAAATTTCAATCCCCCTTAACAACTTGCCGACTAGTGGCAAACTGCGAGCTGACATTTGGCTGCCTCCAGCCTGAGGGTGAGGGCGAGGCAATGGACAATGAACATTTTCATAATTACTACAGAGATCAAGTACGGAGAATGGGAACCATGGACCTACGAAAGTCTGTCACTTTATGAAAAAGTCAGCCAGCTCAAACTCCACCATGGTTCTTCCTACTGGCAGAGCTACGAAGTTATGATTACGATTTTGCAAACTGTAATAACGCCCTTTTCTTTCCGTTCCAGGTTTGTCTCAAGAGGAAGAGAGGCGCCGTGGGAATCGTAAAAGTGCTTGAGTCTTATCTCGGACATGTGCAAAATTAAATGTGTTAAAAATTCCATTTGGAACGTGTCAAGAGCTGAAAATGGCGAGTCTCATATCTGCGCTTGTGAATTTCCGCCCTGGTACTGGACTGGCACAAATTATCGTGCATATTTACATATGCTTCATTTATCAGGTAATGACACGGTAAAATTGCTGTGTTACCATGCTTTCATTCACCAGCTCAAAAATACGCTGTGAAAACAGAGAGTTAAAACACGCGGTTTAGAAAAGGCAAGAGGGATTTGCAACCGGTGCGGTCGGATGGGAGTAACGTAATTAAACATTGCGGTATGCCGGGCCACGCATTTTTAGCGGAAGCAAAACAAAACGGAAGCTCACCTGAAAATGTGGTTGTGCCAAGGCCGTCCAGCTCAAGGTGAGGAAAAACAGAATGCACAGAAACAAGTGCGGCATCATGTCCGATTTCACACTGAACTCGGGAACACAATTCGCAGTCCTGGTAAATTCTTGACACACAGAGGAAATTGACCAAATCAGTCAATGAGGAACCGTTCACTTTCTGTCAAATCACAATCTCAAGACAATGGCTCGTGGGTACCAGCATTTTCACCGTCTGTGATACTGGTTCGGTGAAGCACTTGCACTCGCACAATCTTGATAAAAATAACCCAGAAAATTAGCTGAATGCAGCGGCAAACGAAATTAAAGACAAGAATAGGATTGAAATTCTCAAAATCTTTTCACTCCTGCATCTTGTCACAACACTGTAGAGAAGTTCAGGAATTCGCCAACTAATGAGGGAAACCAGGCAGAATATGACTACAGAACACTAATTTGTGATTGCTCATGTTGTGTGAGCATACAGCCTAACTAGGTTCTGCTCCACGAGGATACTGTAGTTGTGTAACGTAAGCGTCCAGCCGAAAGATCGTGGGAGAAGACACGAATTTCTTCACCGGTCCGTCCACGTCCGCTCACAACAAATGCATGTACGAAGTGCCAGGATAGAACCAAAAGATGAAGATTTTGCTTCCTTGCAACGTTTTTCGCGAGACCACAGACGCAGCGTGCCTGGGAGCGTATGACATGAAAGTCAAAAGTCGGAGCTCATCATCACACATCACACGGATTGCCAACTTGTTAACACGCGAGATCAAGGATGAGCAGCCTGCGAGCAAGAGAAAGAGACAGAGAAGCCGGCTTTTCCTTTCCATCTCAATGAAGGTGTTCCTCTCTTTAACCGAGTAATGGCTTGCACATGGCTTTGACTAACCCATAGTAGTAGACTCCTGCTAACTAAAACATGATTAAGCATATGAGTTACGCATTAGTGATCTCACACCGCATCTCATTCACGCAATTGCCTATCTTTGATCTTGCATAGCACACAAGCGCACTTGCTATTTGTCAAGACTGAAATTGTGCTAACTCAAAGCAACTTGGTCATCAAAGTCAATGAAGACTGTAAAAGGGGGTCGAGACATTCTAAGAGGCCGTTTCATTCCATCCAGATGTAACAACAAATGCCGCCCTGCTCATCGTCAATGTCCGTCGGGAAAAGGAAGAGCTGTGTTCTTTTGTGTCTCGTCTCGACCTGGAAAAGTTGACAGAGACGAGATGACGAATTATGAAGCTCACAGGCACCTGAAATAACATGTTTTTTTGACACTTGGTCATTGATTGCTGATGCAAAACAAGAGTAAGTTCCATACCAAAGCATAGTTGACTCATCAGCGTCGTCAATTTCAGTCATAAGGAAAATGTTGACCAGCCAGATTGCCAATAGCAAATGGTAGACTAGTCTGGGGAAGGGAAAGACGGAAAGACAATGAATAAAATTTTAGGGAAGAATATTCATATTCATTTAGAGTTTTCACCACCGGCTTTGCATTTCATCATCTCCAGCAAATTAAATCGTGACTTGGTGCTTACCTGACGAGGTGGGGCATTTCAACCCTTGTTGCCGTGTCGATGTTTTCTTCAGTAATTTCTGGAATACAGGCTTAGTGGAGGAGCACATGGCAGGAAATGTGATGACAGTTGCATTAGTTCTGCTAAAACTATGCTCGAGTAAGTTCAGAGATGGTAAGTAACGAGAAAACTAAACAGTGTTAAGGTAAACCTGGCCTCTAGCGATATATTTCTGCAAAAAAACTCGTTTAGACATTTTGTAATGATTGTTTGAGCCAAACTAAAGCTTAACCATTAGTGCATTTGCATTTTCAACACTAACAAGTTGTTGATTTAAAATATTGCATCTAGAGTAAACGTGGCTTCTGTAGAAAAACTATACAAACTTCGAAAAAAAGCCTAAAACTATGTTTAGTTCTTCAAAAAGTTGCTTCTTCGAACTGCACTCCGAGCTCGCTCCACATGGGAGATTGCGCTTGAGCCTGATATGTCACTACTCATTTTGCCACTAAATGCAATCATGCATTTAAATAAATCTCTCAAATCTCTCACTAACCTAGCTCACTAAATGTATCTACATTTTTCCAAAACAGAAATTCAAGCCATGGGCTTCAACTTCGACGCCGTTTTCGACTTTCGGCCCCCTTGGAGGTCGTTGTAGTTTCCCAAGATTTCGTAGATTTCCATATCGTTATCGTCACAATAAATGAGTCGCAACACTTCCCTGGCAGCCTCAACAGCTTTCACTTTGCGGAAACGCCAGCACCACCGGGTCTTCATCGAATCACTGTAATTAATCCATTGAATCCAGTAAATTGTCAACTAAATGCGTTAAGGTCCAGTCACGTAATACTATGCTGCTTAGGACAAAACAAGAAACTGATTCCATCATACCTAAAGCCCGGCTTGGAAGTATCTAGAAACAAAAGCTCGTGTGGGGCATCATTCACCTTGATGGCATGACCTCCGAAAGTCTTCATAGTAGTCGAGTTATTTTTGACACTGAAAGAGTTTGTGATCAAGATCACATTTATTAAAACAATGAAATTCGACTATTTTCTCATACTTTACACAAACCCATTATCACAGCTTACCATGTTATCAAAAAATCAAACGCCAGGGCGAATGAGTTTGGTTTTACACATTTCACAACAGTTTTTTTAGGACTGCCCGCAAGAGAATAGTCTTCGTCAGGATTAGATTCTTTGTATGATTCGTCCGCACTCAGCATGTTTTGAAAGAAGTCCATTCTGCAATGAAAAAACATCTTCGAATCATAAAGAGCATTTTAAAAATGAATCATGACGACCAATTGTCCAAAATTATCGGCCCTACCTTTCTTCGTAGCTTATCATGTAAAATGAGACCTGAGAAAATCATTGGCCTTACCTTTCCTCGTAGCTTAACGTTGTGGGGCTACCATTTTCGAAAAGCTGAACGTCATAAACCAAGAGGACTTGTGGTCGACTACCAATGATGATTTCGCCGTATACTACACTGTCCTGTGGCAAGGTCAAATTCTCAACACGGTGAAGTACTCTATCACGTCCATACTGCGTGACTTCGTACGCGGCCCCCTCGAGTCCTTCAACGACATAAACAGCGTTTTCAGTTATGGCTAAATCTTATTTCGAATAAAATCTACGAGATCGCAACTTACCAATGAAAACGGAGCGTTTCCCAAACGAAAAGAAGCATTTCCAATTCTTCAGGACCCCTTTTGTATAGGAGGTGCCGATGCCGATTTTTTTCACATACTGCTCTTTTGGCAAATTGTCTGTATGCATTGTAGAACAAATTTAGCATTTTAATGTGAGTCACTACCGTTCTAGGAAAAGTCTGGGACAGAATTAGAAGTATTAACAAATTACCAAAGATGGCCCAGATGTACTTTGGCGTGCGTCTATCGAGCAAACTTGCACCTGCCCAAGTCACAAGCATAAACCAATGTATCGCCAAATTATGATCTTCGAGTCTCGCCCCTAAATCGAGTACAAGTTGTATCAGTCACATGTGAGACAGGCACTATTCTTACCTCGAGAACATGTGGCCTTCACGATGTTCGTAGTCTTCGGAAGCACTCCAATAGCAGTACCAGAATCTCTACTGTCCAGTTTGCGCTTTTTGGAAGGCGGATCCTCATTTCGCTGTAACATCATTTTAACTGCTGGATTTGAATCATGCGAGGTCGCACTTGAGCCGAGTAATGGTGCCGACAAAAGAGGTGCTGGAGATTTCAGGCAATTCCGATCAGAAGTATCGCTTTCAGTTTCCATTCTCCTCATTCCAGTCGTGGTTGCTGTCTTACCAACACAAGCTTCCTCATCGCTTCGAAAAGACTTGCGTAAATCAAGTCCAACTTCATCAAACACATCTTCCTTCCCGTCCCTATTGTCTGGACTGCCTATAACTTCCGTTTTTATTGAAGACGGACTTTTACCCCCGACGTTCCATTTTTTCTCGGCCTTTAAACTATGTGGATCCCTCTTCAAGCATGACTCTTCATCGGCGCTTCGTTCGCAGATCCCAATCACCTCATCCAACAAGCTGTGGTCGACATCTCCAAAGATGTCGAAGTCTTTAAAGCTCTTGTACTCCATCACAGCTTGTACTTTCTCCAACATCTCAGACTTTGTATACGGAGCTGCCTTCACATACTGAATGCCGTCCCGGACAACGAAAGAAACGAAACCCTTAAGTCTTGCCTTGATGTTGCCTAATTCTGTCTCTTTGTCCGGATTGACAGCCGGGGGCAAAGCGGATCCAAAGGCGGCGAAGAAGGCATCGTTCATCTGGCTAACGCGGACGCCGTCCTGAAACCAACAAATCCGCCAAATAGTATTACGGAGCTGAACTGAGAATTCATCATGCTAGATGCGTCCTTCTGGTAAACCACGCACAATTAATGACAGCGTGACCATCTGGTAATATTATGACACGACGATATCAACTTTCCAGTTGATAACGTCATGTCATAATGTAACATGTACGTCAACTTGATTTAAAAGCTTCACTTACCACATGATACATCATGAGCAAAAGTCGCAGTTTCTCACATTGGTCGTTTAATCCGGAATGCCCCCCGGAATTAACGTCCATACTTCTTGCCTTTAGAGCTCTTCACATAAATCGAAAAAAAAACAAAATCTTGAAACAGAGGTCGGATTATTTCGGAAGATTCTATCACAAATCAGAAATCACATTTATTTTAGTCAAGTAACCTTGTACCAAGAACTACAATATTACCAACTAACGCAACTTCCAGCTGCGAGACACAAATAACTGCGAAAAAACACTCTGAAATTCTAAGAGACGGTAACTTTCAGACCTGCCGTGACCCCGGCAAAAGCCGTAATGCAGGGGCAACTGAATCTTAATTAAGATGTGTGAGGCCGTTGTTGCTTTTGTGGCCTTTGCACTATTTTGAACCAACACGTAACTTGATTGCCAGAAGCTTGACCAGCAGCGATATTAAAGCTCGGCTTCAAGCATGCTATAGTCTCTTACTTAAAAATTACCATGTCATAATAAGTTCCAATGTGATTCTTCACCCCCATTCACTTGAGCAAGTTAAAGCACAACTAGGAGTTCCTCTCCACATTTTACTGCTATTATAAATAAAGAGCCAATCCAATCGAATTTAATGCAAATGTACCAGAGATCGGAGGAAGGAAGAATTTACCCATTTGCTCTAAACGTTTCCAAGGCGTTCTCCAGTGCATTGCTGTGATGCTTGCACATGCTGCTGCATGGGCGACGCTGCCCGCAACATGTGCTGGCAGGCAACTGTGTGTGCCAAAGCAAGTACACGGTTTACGTTTCACGTGCATATGCCGTATGTAGGCAGCGGAAATCAAGAAGGGGAGAAGATGAAAAATGCAAAAAAAGTCCGTTTGATTGGCTGGACGCAGGAATGTGCTGTTTTTTTTACAAATTTTCATTCATTGGAAACTATCACGAACTACTGTGCAGAATGGGCCGCCATCATTGAATGATTGATGAGTATTTAAATACTCGGAAAATTCCTTGTGAGAGGTAAGATTTTTGAACTGGTTGTAAGAATACTGTTATTTCATGTAATTTTTGTTATCTTGCGAATGTAATTGGGTTAAATGACTGTAGTTAAAATGTGGTTAAAATAACTGTAGCAAGTATACTCCAACGCTTGGAAATAACTCAGAGTAATAGAATGGCTTAACAAGTATCAAATGATAGAGGTAAATATCAAATTATTCATGAACTCATTAGATCTAAAATTTTTACATAGGATTCGAATTTGGTGAACATCATAGACGTTCGACGTGAAATTGAAATCATTGTTCCACAGTAAGTATATGCATTTACTTTACTCGAACGAGCTTAAAATTATGACTTAATGCATAATGGAAAATTAGTTCGGATTCTAGAATAAGGTATAAATCATGTGATTTCCTTCGTGTGCAACGGTATCTTTTATCTATTTTCAGGACGATCCGGAGTAAACTATAGAAAAACAATTAACCGGGTGCTAACGTGCGGATAAATGTAAGTGTGATTTGTTCCTGTTGATTTTTTCGGTGGTTTTGGTCGTTATGGATTACAGTGCAAGCATATTTATCGAATAGATTCTATGATCAGGTCAAGCTATAGGATTAGTTGATTCCCAACTTTAGGTTGAAGGTACCCAAACGAATTCGAAGCCGAGGCTGCTATAATAATCCGGATCCACCTGCTCGCTCCACCTTGATGAATTAGTTTGGAAGGTGATGAAAATTTCTGCATCAGAGTTGACTTTCCATGTGGGTAGTTTATCCATTGGGGAAGTGCAGAGCCTGAAAGGAAGAATAGGAGGATTCATAGACGGCACTCTACGTTGGTTCATTGAGTAACTGAAGGAAGTGATTACTGTCGGCATGGATCCTGCTAAAAGTTTCATTCTTAGATCAATAATCGCGTATTTGTGATTAAAAGCTCTTACTGCTGCATGCTTTGAAGTACCGAACGGTCGTAGTTGTTTCGGCGTTGATACATCGTGAGGTAGTCCCTGGACTTGCCACAGTCGCTGATAAGGTATTTCAGAGCCAAAGTGATGGTGGTATTCGGCTTAATGACTATGGCAAGTCGTTCGGAAGGGTACTGTTTTGACTGGACGTATTGGATCATTCCGTAGTCAGTTGGATAGTGCAATGTCTGGTAGTGGTGAGGAAAAGTGTATTCGGCCATTTCGGACTCGTAACGAATTCTGAAACCTAGTCCATGCATAGTTTTGTCCGAGATGAACCTTACGAATGCTACTTCACCCGGTACTGTAGCAGTCCGGTTGACTGAATTATGCTTTCTGGAAGAAGACAGAAATTTTGTTTTTAGCCAGTGACCTTTTTAAAGTTATGGTGGAAGTACATCAGATTTGTGAATAACATATGATCTGTTAGTTAGCTTACAGGATTACTTCTTTGTAGCTCTTATCAGACTTGTAATCTGCATTCAAAAAGTATCCTATTGATATGTAATCCTGTGTTGTTTGAATCAGACCGTTGGACTCAAGCGTGAATTTGATTAGCAATGAGCCCGCAGAGTGGACGGACCATACACAGCGTTCGTTACTGTCGTAAGGGATGTACATCTTATACTCGATAACGCCACTGTTGCCTTCCAAGTTTCCGCCACACATATCTTGAACGGCTCCTGGAAGTTAACTTGTTTTTTTCGTAATAGAACTGATGAAGTGATATTAAGTAGGCACGGTGTGCAGAGCAGTACTTACCCTCTGTAGTTTCTTCTGAAGGTGCATGCCCTTCATCTGGAGGATGCTCAGGCTGGCCTGCTGCTGATGTAGTTTCTGCTTGTTGTTGCGGAGCCGAATCTGTTACAGGGGCTTCTAATTGACATTTGCCAGGGCTGAGCAGCACTGCCAATCCGAACAGTATGATCAAGTTCATTTGATGCCGGTGATTTGTCATCTTGGATGTGTTGTGGACAGAGTGGTATCAAGCACTGATCCTTCAAGTTTTTGGTCGCAATATCTAGGTGTGTGTGCATGCCCAGAGGTTTATTTTAGTAATTGCAATAGCGTGTTATGTGCATGTGAATGGCGGATGCGAGACTGGTACTAATCGGTAGAAGCTCAATTTAGGGCTTAAGGCAATAGTATGATTTGTTGCCGTATGTATTCTCTGGTTTGCTACGATTCCTGAAATGTCCTTCCTACAGGTTAGGTTAATATTGTTCATTCAAGGTGAAGTTCAAAAATGCTATCTGTGGAGGTCAGATCAAAGGACTTGTCGTAGCAGCATATTTGACTGGTATTTATTGAGAAGTAGTGCGTTCTTGCTGCGTGTGGGAACTACAGTTATGACGTTGTGCAGCGAGGCTAAATGCTTTGATATCTAGGCATTCAGTGTTCAAACCGAAAATTGCTGACCGCTCTTATGAAATAATAACCCCAATTTGGTCACGAAACGAACGTTTCTATAAAGTTACCTCACATCAACATAGCTGAAATCATTATCTACAGTAAGTTTGAAACCAATCTGATCATTTTATTTTTAGGCTTTTATGTGCTGAAGTTAAGAACTATTAACATGTCATAATGGGCGGATGACGTTCAGTAGTAAGTGACATCCCAGTGGTTGCCCTCCAAGCAATAAATATTTCCAGCAGCAGATTGCCATTGCTGGTATCCATCAGGTCGAACTCCAATATATGTGTAGTGGGTCCTGACGTAGTTTTCAAGGCAACTGTTCAGACCGTAATCCAGTTTGTAACCGTTCCAGTGAGAGTATGTGCCACTAGCATGGCCGGTCTACAAGTGAGCACGAAAAAATTAAAATATGAATAGCCGCAGTAATTGCTAAATTAATGGAATGTTATCGTGTCAGGCTTGCATGCTGCTTACTTCAGTTCCGCCTGTGATGGTCATTGGACATCCGGATGCAGAGCGGAGAACGATAGCACTAGCAATGGTGTTTTCGTTGACTTGGTCTAGAGAGGTACAGGTTGGGATGTTTCGGTCGCTGCATCCTCCAGAAGATGAAATTCCAATGCCTAAACGAGAAATAGGAAGTTAAATGCTAATTCATGCAATTATCTTTGAGTAACAGTCTCTATGACCAATAATCTCACCTGCAGCTTGGATTCGAGAAAGAGCTTGGGAGTGAGTCAATTTTTGGGCGCTGTGAGATACAAGCGAGTTTAGGTTGCAAATGAAAAATGATTACTAGATTTAGTTTGCAATGATTTTCCTGTATTTAAGATATGAAATCAGCCGTTTTACCTGGTTGTTGCACAGACAGCCAAACAGGCGAAAACAAAAGCAAGTTTATGCATTTTGGTAAAGTATGGTAAAAGACTGTGTGGTATCGAAGTTGAAGACTAAAGAGCACTTGTGCAGTTACAGCGGCCGCTGGAGCACTCGCGGTGTATTTATATCAATACCAGGTCCGGCTATTATGAATGTTTGCTTCATATCTCAATTTAGGATTTCAATTCCAGAGCTGTCATTATTACGCTGATTACTTTGTTGAGCATTTGTATGCAAATGAAGCTTCTCCATCCTAATTAATAACGAAAATCAGCTATCGATTGTGTAATCGCTCATAGCTCATTCAAGTATTTCATAACTTAACGTTGAAATGCGGTAATCAATTTTATCTGTTTTGTCACCTCTGTATAATTGATCTCATGAAGTGTTTACGTTCACAGAGGCATCGAATGATTGACTAGGAAGAGAGATAGGAGTATTTAGTAGCGCATTTTATTTACCCATAATGCATCTGTCGTATAGGTGCCGTCAAAAAGTTTAATGTTTTAGTTGAAGTAAAAATAGATCGCGATTATGGTTCTGGAACATCGCCGTTCTTTCGATGGTGTCAAACACAAAGTACATGTCAATAAGGCAATATGGTCCCTAAGGTTTGACATTAGCTTTACTAGTTCATGTCAGAATTCGCAAATATTCAAATTATTCATATAATTGCGATTTGAGAAGCGATGGCAATGTTTCAAGCGATTTCGTAGTACTGCAAGAAGTTCATGCTCAAAGTTGGCTGAACGATGGCTACTCGACTGAAAGAATTCTTTGGTCTAAAATTAGGGCTGGATGTCACTATTACTCTCACTATTTGCTTGCAGATATGTACCCGCAGATAGGATGCTCGTTTAGGTTCAAACTTAAGTTCTGTAAGAAAGAATGCAAGTATGCGGTACTTTTTCAGAGATTACTAATAAGCGTAATCACAACTGATAACTGTAGGCGATAAATGCTGGAATTGGAAAACAAAACTGTTACTGTAATTACAAATCCTAAAAGGCCTGAGAATTTGGTGCGAGAAACATCAGCTTAAACAGTTCTTGCTAAAATGTTTCTAGGAGAGTAATATTAGAAAGGCAAGCACATTTCATTGTACGAATTGTGATGCATTTTGAGTTGCAGCGCACAAACTTTATCTGATTACAGTTTAAAACAACACGGGAGCATGGCGATGTGCCACTACTGCGGAAGAGAAGCTGCAAAGCGACGGTGTAAACTTGGTTGCTCCACCTTTTACTGTTCTGCCAGCCATGAAGATGCTGATGCGAAGGATCATAATAGTTACTGCAATCCCATGTTGGTGGACATTAGTGAAACTAAAAAAGGAAAAGTGTTCACGGCGAAGCAAGATATTGAAGCAGGAACAATCATAATGAGCGAATACCCGTTCTTATTAGCTCCGACAGACCAGTATAGCAATGACAAATTGCTTCTATTGTGTCTTTCGTGTGGAAAAGTTATTGCACGCGGTAAAATTGCCAATCGTAATCAGGACTGGTGCTCAGGATGTCGTTGGCCCGTATGCAGCTTATCGTGTGAAAAGGTAAGTTAAGCAAGCGCTTTAGTGATAAGCTAGTGTTGTTCTGAGGTCAAATTGAATGATGCAGTACTGATAGACGCCATGTAAATAATGTTTCTGTTCCAGATGAAAATCCATAAATGGAACGAGTGCAAGTATTTCAACCAAATGAGAATTAACTTCGAAGTTGTCAGCAAAATTGACCATCCTTACATGCTGTACCGTGCTGTTTTATGCTTGCGGTATTGGCTGTTGAAACAACGGGATCCTGAATCAGTTAAGATGTTTATGAATGTCAAAGTTCGGAAGAATCCTGATGATACTGACATTACCCACAAGCAGGACAGAATTATTCTTCGAATTCTTATAAAGGCTTTCCATGCTAAGGATCTTTTGCCATTTGATGAGGACGAAGCCGAAATGGAAATTTCATCGGTGTTGGACAGAATTGCCGCTTATGGCTTTATGGATATAGCTGATGCGAAATACCAAAACCGTAAAAGGTAGTTTACGACTATTTGTTTCCCTCCATTCGATCGATCTTTTCAATTTGCAATGACGTATTAATAGTGCAGTCTGAATTCTATTTTTTTGCAGTATGATAATGTGCGCCTATAACTATGCCTCTGCTATGAAGAGGTCTTGTGTGCCAAATGTGATCTGGTGTATGGGCTCTGCTCCAGTATACTCATTGAAACTAATTGCTGCTAAACATTTAGTGGAGGGTGAAGAAATCCTACTTCCTGTGAAAAATGGCTTTCATTTGTTGGGTACGATAGAGCGCCAGCGTTACATGATGAATTATTTCAACGTGACGTGTACTTGCATTCGGTGTAAAGACCCAACAGAGCTGAACTCATTCATATCCGGTGTTAAGTGCACATCGTGTGAAAATGGGTACTTGGTATTCACAATTGGTAGAGCAGGACATCCGACATCTACTTTGAAATGTTCCAACGTCTTGTGTGCTAGAAAAATACAAGACAAAGATCTCCCTTGTGATTTACAAGTGTTAGAGGCCCATGTGCGTGGTTTAATTACCAAGCATGCCAGTATCGACGTTTTGGCGCAACAGCTGGAGCAACTACGAAATGAAGGATTTCTTCATCCGAACCATTATTTGATTGTAGCACTGGTGTCTGAGATGATGAAGCAGAAGGTACCCATTCTTCACACTTTTACCGCAAATCAAGCAATTCATTTTGTCAGCGAATGTGAATACTTATGTAAAATCTACGATTTTGTTGCATATGAATTCTCCTTTGAGAAAGGTAATCAATTCATCGTAGTTTAGTAACTTGGTATCAAGTCACCTGATTCGTTTCTGGCGTCGAAACATAATGTTTTCGTTCCTTGTTTTCAGCTGCTCTGTTCTACTTCATGGGAAGAGCATTTTATCGCTTATACGTGTTAACGACAGGCTATGGAATGAGCGCCAGAGAATCCTATCACACGCTCGAGAACATCATGGATTTGTACAAGCAAGCAATCGATATCTTCCACACTCAAAATCTAAGTTCACGAGTGAACAAAATTCCTGAAAATTCCCTGTGTACAGTGTGGACTCAAATACGATCAGACATGAAAGTAATCATCGCTGAGATAAAAAAAGTGAAAAAATGATTGATGCGGTGCGTGTAATGTCGAAGTAACTGTAAGCACAATAATAGCAAAGTTATTATATAAAAGCTAACAAAGTTGCATGCAAAGCCTTAGACAAAGCCTTGGAGGTGAAATTTAAGCACTGTTGCTAAATGAATTACATCAGGATCAAAGACCAGATAGAATTTAAAACAATTTATTCAACGTGCAATGTTGACTGAAGCACGTGATTGATTAGACTGAATAGTAGACGAAGTAAGTAAGTAGTTTGTACGTGTACTCCCGGGGTCTCAATCCCATATAGAGAACCAAAGCGCGAAAGGAACAGAGAGATGTAGATCAGTACAACCCACTGATGACGGCTCGAGAAATTGACAGCTTAGAATCCTCTTGGGCAAAGAAGACAGTCAGCAGCACCTGTTCAAAAAAGCATCAAAATGTTTTTATTCAGTTACCTTGTTCATCTTTAGCTCGCACTACGCTTTCTACTATTAGGAAACAGTGAAGTCAGAAGCTAGGCTTAACGCAAGTAAAGTATTACTTAATCTTTCAATCTTAAAAGTCATTCACTATTTGTGCAACTTGATCTGTTTTTGTAGTTTAAGACAGTTGTACTAGTTCAAAACAAGCTTCCTCTTTCTCCTCAATCGGAAAAATACAATGCATTTGCTATAAGTTGCCGACTGTAGTATCGATCAAAGCTTACCGTAACGGCCACCTCCATGACCAGCAGGGATACCACGGACAGGCCCGTCGAATTTCACGTAACGTCCATCACTGGTGTCCACACCGAATGGGTACCGTTGTCCAGTGGCACGATTGATTTGAGGAGCAGATTGCACCATTCCGAAGATGGCCAGCACAAACACGGCCACAGCGGCGGCGAAACGTCCCAAGAATTTCATTGTTGCTGCAAACTTTTTGTTCACTTGCAAAGTTATGGTTAAAGTACCAGCACAAGACACGAAATGATGCTTAGCTCTTCTGGCTCTTCTCCTTTTATAAATCGCTTGTGACGTAGCTCCTCATTGCCGTTGCCTCTTCTGAAGCAGTGCCTTTGCTGCCTTGCTCCCTTGAACAAGTGTCTCCTCGTCTGTTAATGTCAGCACCCTGTACAGTTTGCTCAAACTGCAGTAATAAGGTAACCATAATCTTGCCTAACCTGTTTGTAGGCGATAATTTTGCATTCCTCCACCTTGATGAGTAGCCTTCGCAGTAGTTCATCCTTCTTCAACTTACTGTCTTATAGTATCAAAGCCGTAAGTATTTATGAGTTTGGAAGTGGTTCAAAATAGAATCTCTTATGTAATTATTTTCATCAAAAGCAACCTCGAAAATGTACAAGTTTGCGTGTGAGGTGGAAGGAGACAAAAGATTGATGCTAGATAGGGTACAGGCGGTAGTCGCAGTTGCAAAACTTAGTGACTCGACGAATCCTATCGTGCCACTGAAGAATTCAGGATTGCTGATGATTTTCGTAAAGCAGGACCTGTTAGCTTTTCTCGAATTATGCGCAAAGGTTTTAAGATTGTCTAAAGAGCTGCTAGCACACTGTTGTTTAACGTCGTACGCAATAACTTAAATTCAGTTGCCGAAAGTGACATCCTCTCATTAGCTTACTCGTTGTGAGATCAGTTACAGTGCCAATATTTACATAGCTTCGTCATTTCCTGTCCAAGAACATGTCTATTGACTATTGGCTATTGACTTCGTAATAATATGCGTTCATTCCCACCTCAGAGGACCTTCTATGGCTTTTCGCATAATCGAAAGCGTTTAATGACAAGTGTAATGGCGTAGCCCACAAGCAAAAGCTACGAGTTCCCTTGTTTTCATGAATCCGATTACAGATTCAAATGACTAGGAAGTGCCATTGGTCCATATAACTTATTCAGATCTTCGATACATATGAGTGATGCGTTACCAACAGTTCACACGTGGATGAAGTAAGTTTGTTTATGTCATTACGATGATGCATTTGCTGATTGCTTCCGTCTAAAGTAGCATGCGTCATCGACTAAATGTACCGCCGAGAACTAATTATAATTTGAACTTGGTTTTGCAGTGAGAATCTTTATTGGCTATCCTGTGAAGTTGATCCCTGTCCAAACGTTTTTAACATGGCTGCTGATGGCAAAATGACGAGTGAATGCTCCAGAAAAAATGCCGAGCTTGTTATGAATGCGAAAGTTCAATTCAATCATCGTCACCCTTGAGGTATATCGTGATATACGGCTAGAGCAAGTACAAAATACCCGAATACCTGAGCTGAGGTCCAGCCTATGATGCCTCATAAGGCGGAAGAAGCCAACGTCTTATTATAAAGTACGTACTACATCACCAACACCGAATAATTCACCAATTTTATCAGGACGATAATCCACGCATGTACATGAGTCGGAGAGAGTCATTCGGACGGACTGAAACGCATCGGCTAATAGTTGTTCGTGATGGTGGCCTTAATCTGTTCAACTTGAGTGAAATTCTTATTGTTTCTCTAAGCTCGTTCAGAAACCTGGAGGCTGCTAACTTAGCTTTGATCGAATCATCGGCTAATCTGCCTCTGCCTGTTTTGAAGAAAGAAAGTTAAGGTTGGGCCCTTATAGAAAAATGGCAAGCTTTGTTAAACCATTTGTAACTGTGTGCTGAAGGAGGAACCTGAGTTTGAATGAACAAGATTAGTGATCGTTGTGCAAATCTAACATGTATTTAAGTTGTCGAAAAAGGATTAGACTTTGAGAATTTTCCTATGGTTATTGGACCTACAACCTAGTTGTGGGAATAAGATGTCCATGAGAAAAAGAGGGCCGCATTGAACCATGCAGGGTTGCTAGCCCTTGCATATAATTTAATCAATTGTGCAAAAGAATCTGCTATAAGTTTCATTACCGCTGAAATGAAGTGTTAAAAATGCCATTTTGTTTTAACCAAGCAAGGAGTATGAAATGAAGCAACCCGCAAATAGCGCATGGAAGGTTGAAAAAGGGGAGAGAAACACCTCAGCGGCGTTGAAATAGTATGTCACGATACGTTTCCTTCTTTTGCCTTTCGTAAAAGCTGTTACCCACGGACAAAAGATTAGTTAATGAGATGTGAATAAAGCGGAAGTAAATATTGAAAGCTTATGCATGTGAGCAGCATAAAAGTTTCGCCAAAATCGTGATGTTGTATTTTTATGTTTCAGTTTCTTTCAGGAGATGGTGACCGAAAGCCAAATTGAAGGGGAAAGCTCACTCAGAGACTCTGATGGATGTTAGTTCGCTGCCTATGCCTGTGCTCGTGAATACTTAAATATGGAAGAAGAATTCGTATTTCCTGTTCAAGATTCTTAGAACGGAATTCAAGCAAAAGCGAGCATGTGCGGAGCTACTGCCATTACGGGGTTAATTATAATCGTGTGGGACGGAAATATTGCCGCACTGTGCATTCAAATGTATGCGAATTGGCGAGATTGAGCATGAGATGCAGTATGAATTGTCAGATGTGATAACTAACAAGCTGCCGCTCGTTCAGACCCACCAATGCATTCCGATGGCCGAGGCACAATTGGACTGGAGGAGTGAATGGCTGAGAAAGGTAAATATTGCACATTTACGCGAGCGTGTCTTCTTTTATGATAAAAAGTGACAGTGTAAATTACATAATGTTATTGCGTTTATCATTTTAGGCGAGAGTGATTTCCGGCTGAGTGGCATATATTTCTGAGGCCCAGATGAAAGAACCAGTTTGACGTGTGTAAGCTAAACTGCAAGACAACGAACTCAAGGAGTTTGCAAAACACAGAATGAAATAATAATATGAGCTTACGTGTAATATTTGAGGTAACACAACACCCTTACGCACCTTCTGATTATACCGTAAGTATGGGAAATGACGCGTTTGACCGAATTTCTGCGAGGCTGCAAACTTGATTGTATCGTCCCCTTGTGTAGTCTTCAGCAGGACAGAAATGGGAACCTTCTCAAGCAGCTTATTACAGAAAAGAAACACGAAGATGTTTTGTTAAGATGCTCTGGTCACATCGTATGCGTACAAATTGCGAACGAACATCCCCTATATCCAAATTAGGTCAGCAGGCCAAAGAAACTGAAAGCCGTGTTGCTCATTTTCCATACCCGGAAGGTTGAATGGTGTGGTATCTCACGAATATAATAGCTTCAGCCATATGAAGCGGATAAGTAGAAAGTACTTTTTTTTACCACGGAGAGTGTGGTTATTAGTCAGAATACAACGCAAGGATGCACAAATCGCAAAAAACGTTTTGTTTTTGTCATGGCTTGGTATCCTCGAGGGATAAGTAACTCCGTTGCATGACTATTGTCGTTAACGAGACAGATGCTAACAGTACGTTCATGAAGTGTGGGATATGAACGTTGCTCTTGTACAATACGATAGGATTGATGTATGTTCATTGTAAACCAGAAGCCGACGACCTGGGCAATCAGAAAGAAATTAATCTAGAATCTGTTATACAACATGTATATAATTGGGTTAAAGGGGCTATTTTGCAGGCATTGTGTACAATATTCACTTTACCCTTTTTGTTTGTATTCATGTCGATATTTCACCTCAATCAACTTGATTTTCAACTAACTCGTTTATTGCTAAGGCCACTTGGGGTGAGGACAGCCGTTTAATTATCTAGAACATTTTTATGCGAATAGTAAGGTCATTAATCGCTTAACGGTTTATGGCAAAACTGTAGTTTGATGCACAAATTAATAACCTCCCTCCTAGCCATTTTTACATTTTTGCACATATGCGTGCATGTAGGTGTAATCCTTCTTCAGAGGTGGTGACAAAGCATAACTTATTTGTGGTCACTTACGTAACTTTTCGCAGCTAGTACTGTAAAGATGACAGTAAAACGTGTCAAGGGAGTGAGTGTGACGTAGGTTTAACAGCTCACTGGGTGGCTTTTGCGTACAGTTTGCCCAAATGAATAGCAGAGAATATAACAGCTAGAGCTAATTTAAGGACAGATGAAAAACTTGTATTTAAATATAGACAAACTTGTTCTTGCGTAAGTTGGCTTACGGTCACTTGATTGTTCTCAAGTTGACATTCGTTCAACGGCCTCTTGCCGGCTATTTAGAGGAGGATGAAGAGCTGAAAACGGTCATCTAGGTCTGTGTCCTTCATGAATCTGCGAATAACTCTTCCTTTCATTTCAATGTTTTGTTACATAAGTTAAACCAAGTTAGCACATGTCTTTTATCTCCACCTTCGAGGTCTTCCTAATCGTGAATTTTGAAGCATGCGGTACGTTCCGTCGCAGTGTTTGTCAAAGTGCCTGCAATTCAATGAAAACGTTTCTTTCATTCGATGATAGGTAGCTTGGCTGTAACGATCTGCAGCTCCACAATTGTTCGTCCGTAGCATGCGTTTCATCGAGATTTCTAAGGTAGGAAGATTTGATTCAAGTATTCAAAGCCAAAGAAGATTGAGTTAGCAAGCTGAGTTTAAGACAATAAGCCTGTTGAACGATAGCAGGGTGCCTATCGAAGACTTGTGATGTTACACAATTCGGCACATTTTTAGGTATGTACTCTTTTGAAAAAAGGATCATCAATGGAAGCTATGTAAAGGCAAATGGCGGACTGCAGTAGACAGATTACCTGAAGGCTGAACTCAAGCTGTTTATGGTTCGTCAGCTTTCCCTTTTCGCGTATGAAAGGATTGCACGGAGAGTAAGCCTGCAGTAGAAGTTAGTTAGTTGATTGTTGTTCTTAGATCTTGACGGGACGGTGAACCGGGCACAGGTGTAATCTTGTGCTTGTGATTCTTTCATTAGTCATTCATAATGCTGTCTGTGGGAACTCTCACGAACTAAAAACGCAATAATGAACACCGCAGCTCCTAAACCGATAAGCACTAGCATTATAGCACACACTTTACCAGCCATGCAAAATGCTGGTGTACCCTGGGCGGACTCTTGGTCCACGTCCCTATAGGCCTTGCGAGGCCGTGGCGGTGTCGAATTCATGTTCATATTGTACACTTGGAGAAAAGGTCTGGTGCTTGTTTCGCAGTGTCCCGTCCAGTAGGTAAACAGCACTTACTTAAGCTGATGCAAAATTCTTAGGACTGGATTGCGAGCTATCACTTATGATGAGTTAGCCGGAAATATTTATACTCAAATCAGTTTTCAAAAATTTTCATTCCACGAGAAAGTTTTGGCTGACGCAAGTAACTCGCATAATCTCCGCCTCCCATTTTCAAAGAGCAAAGACAAGGTAGCGCCTGTTAGGTGTAACGTGTAACCATGGTGATGTTATACTTTAGTAAGCAGCAAAGATTACAAAACCTAATATTAAAGATCTGAGCTGTGACCTGCGACTAATATTCGTTTATCAAAACAACGCAATAATGACGAAGTTATTGAGGGTACTGACGGGTGTGATTTGATTCTGTTTTTAGACGAATTAGTTGTGTCCAAATTAATTTCCTTCATTTTATTCCAGAATAGGCAATACAGAAAAACAAACACGAAACAGAATTAGAAGGGTTTGTTGGCCACACACACGACACAACTCATGTAGCTTTGGAACGAAAAGTATACATCATACCATTCAAGGGAAATAGATGCTAACGAAGATTCCTTTGTTAACTAAATAGGTCCACGTGTAAAGTGGTTGATACTATGTACATACAAACTGTATTTTCTAAATGACAGCCCACAGGAAAAGAACTGAAAATTTTTGTACTAGCATTCCTCTTGCACATCAAATACTTCATACTTCATGTAATTCATTGTTGGTGAATCAAAAGTCAGTCGTCAAGACTAGACTAAAATCTGACCTTCGGTTCTTGTAGTATGAACGGACGGTCGTTTAAATCTAGATAAGGCAACTAATAGCTGTTTTGTAATCGAAATCAAGTTTCATCTTGTAGCTACTGATCCCAAGGTTTCAAATTTTCAAATCCACTCTTGATTACGTGCTTTATATACTAACTTAGCTACAGACTAAAGCATTAACATCATTTTTTCATAATGAATAAATTCTCTTGGGCTGCAGTGACGAGTAATTTACAGAAAAAACAATGCTGGAAAAGGAAGCACACATTAACAACAA
>VRMD01000747.1:0-22173 GCA_009872375.1 Sminthurides bifidus | reverse complement strand
TAACGTAAGTGAAATAAGTGAAGTTGTAACTCATCTTGTTCTCATGACCTTTGACATGTATTGGATTTTCCCCTTGTCAATCCTGAAATAACTTTGGTCCAAGGGCAAAAAAAAGTAAAGGAACGATCTCAATTCTGATTAACTTTTTTCACCATCATCCGCTTCTGTTCTTGCCGCTGTTTATTCAGCTACGTGTCAAATTGAACTTGATACATGTTATCAAGAATTTTGGCTTCACGGAGGACCTTCCCTTGATTTTCTAATCTGATATAGCAACAATATACGAGACTTTATTTAAAGTGCATTGTTCAGCTCCAAAGTAGTATTTTACAATCACCTCTGGGAAATGAGAACCTGGAGCATGACAAGCTCCTATTAAGTTTTAGAAAGCAAATACATCCTTTTCATCCTCCCGCACATTAATTCAGGAAAACGTTACGTAAAACTAAGGCATTCGTCAAGTCTCCTTTCCGTCTGCTTGTTCAAAGTCCCTTTGCCAGTAGCATGGCTTCGTTCCCATCGAAGATACAATGGAATGTGTATGGTTTTTCCTTAGAGACTTAACAATCTTTGAATTTAGAGGGAATTCACACTAATTGATTGAGGCCAACATTACGTTGATAGTTAAAAGACTGCAATCTTTGAATTCAGATTGAATTCAAAAACTGTACTCGATCGCTAGCTCTAATTTATCATTTCTTGCTAGTAAGTACTACGTGGATACCACGAGATTTCGAACTCAAAAGACCTCTTTGAAACCCACGTTTCCGTTCATGAGTTATGGCAACTTTTACACATGAGTAAGCAGAAGCAAGCGCAATTTTCAGCCTGGAGATCAAGTCAGAGATGAAGATGAAGAAAGCTGGTGGATCCTAACTTAGGATTGAGGAAGAGAAAGAGAGAGGGAAACTGAGCCTGAGAGACAAGAGTTTTTAATAGTTTTTTTAGACGGAGGATGGCTTACATCCAGGTCTTGTTCTGGTGGGAGCAAATAGTTTGTGTTGTTTGGCCAAAGGAGGTGGTTCCGCTGTCCTCCACCCAACCAACCTGTGCTGCATGCGCCATTGCATTCCATCTCAACTCTGAGAGTCGAGCTGAGCTTTAAGGATTTGTGCCGTACTCCTGGTAGGATGCACACATCCCTCTTTTCGGATCAGCTTCTCCTAGGGATGTTGCTTGTAATAACATGACCGCATCTTCTGTCTTCACAGATGAAAACCCCGAGAGCAGGAGCATGTAAACATCCACTCGTAAAGCTGATTAACTACTATGCTCCACTTGAACCTAGCGAGCTTCACTTTCCTATCTAGGTCCGCCTTGGCCAAGACTTCTTACGACAGCTAGCAGAGTCAGGCATATTCGAGTCTTTCGTCTTCCAAGATCCTCAAGGCAATCAGCTCTTCGCTCAGCCACAGCATCTTGCACTAGGTGAAATTGTGTAGTCAATTTGGAAAGGTCAAACAACCGAGAGAAATGAAGGGGTAAAAGTTCTGGAGCTGGCAGTTGCTTGATTTTGAACCAAGAATTGGAGATTTCAAGTCCATTGGAACTTTGACAGAGTGGAGAAAGTTGAAGTAACTTTAAAAGGTTTGAGGCGCACGTTTCCGGCACCTGTTGCTTTCAGCAGAGTTGCCTCCGACTCGAAGGACCACCCACTGACATTGACGTGGAGCAGTACGAAAGCGCGGACAATTGAAAGGAAAAGTCTCTTCATGTTGAAAGTGAAAGTTGGCAAGTGGCGAGAGAGTCCAGTACAGCGCACGGCGTGCAAGAAGGAAGGCGCAAGTGGTGACTTGACGACGCGGAGAACTGCTGTCGCATGGTACTACAATATGCAGCTCCATTGAAGCGCGACGGTGTGCATGTCGCAGTCGGTGCCTTGCCATTGAAGACTGACCACGTGCCTTGAAAACTTTGGTTGGTGCAGACTATATTTCCGTTGGTGTAGATTCAAAAATAATTTTTACACTAATGAAAAGAAAAGGATTGTATACATTTTTAATTAGCCAAGTTAATTGAGTGATGTAAAGTTTGGTGGACGTTGAAGGATTATTTGGATGTGCTTGAGTACTTTTATGCTGTGATTGCAATTAAAGGATTGAGCTAATTTTCCACTTGGCTGCTGTCGTCGCTCATTCTGCTCGTTCCGAAACATAATTTTCGTAATGATGGGTAAGTTTTTCAGATTTGATTAACTTTTGATATGAAATTACTGGTTTACAGTGTAAAATTATGATGACATTACAAAGCATATCTTCAAGTCTGATGATTACATGGCAGTAACATGCTACTGCAGTAGAGGACTGCCTTGTCGTAATCATACGTGGTACTGAGGAATGAATTCGAACCGAATTCGAATTAGACTGAAAATTAATTCAAGATGCATTTGATTACAATGAAATTATTAGGAAATTATTTTATTGAAATAATTGTCTATAAAGGTCCTTCAGTTCTTGAAGGTATGGGTACCCTCCTCAACCTTTAAATGCCATTATTTCATGCATTGGAAAATCTTGTTTGACAGCGGGCAGTCCTTTGTTTGCCAGCTGTTAATCTCTTGCTGGTTGAGGTAAAGCAGAGTTGCATGGTCTCGTTTCCCGGATTCATAAGTCATGTAATACGGTTCAGTAACTTCGGGAAACATAAATCTTGACAGTATCCTCAACTACGCGTACTGACCACCTCTGCTGTAACTCCTGTGGTTTAGACCAGAAGTACGAAGGCAAGTTCCCTCTTCTCAGGACGAGGAGTGACCTGAGGCCGATTGCGTATGTCACAGGACATGTATCAGCTAGTCCTTAAGTTTGACAAGAAAAATGGAGATGTGGAAATACCTAGAATATTTGTTGCCACTTATTTGGTTTACGTGCAATGTAAATGTAGACGAAGTGGTGGAAGTACTGGGATCATGTACCAGTAGCTTTTTGTTATGGAAATCAATTTAACTGCAAGTCTGAAACCAAATGACCCATGTCATTCGGGCTTCTCCGCCTTTATGTTTAAAATTGTGGTTCTTACTGGTTTACTGACCACCTGAATGTTGGAATGTGAATGGGCGTCCTATCCTGTCAAGGTAGGTTTTAGTTGGGGTGCTGCTAGTTTTGTTGCGGAGATGCTGACGTTGGGAGAGAAGCGTTCAAGTTTATAGCTATTTCAGGTGGATAATTGATTGATGATGATAATTGATAAGAAGGAGTAAGATTTGTCTGGTAATTTGATGGCAGTAAGCAAAGTACACCTATGCAGAAGCTTAATTGAGAGCAGGTCATGAAATCATATGTCTACGGTCAAAGTAATCGGTATAGAGTCTACCTCGATACTGTAATGAGTTAATGAGTTAATAGGCTTGCGGGTTGTCTTAATGTATTTGAAGAAGATTCGGGTGGATTTTGAGTAAAGAGCATAACTTCGAGCTGTATGGATTGCTGTTGCTTGTCCTCCTCATAAGGTTGCAGTTACGAGAAGATAAATGTACCCATTGGAAAAATCAGGGTCTTTCCAGGGTAATTAAGACAGATTTTATTGTCATCTCTGGTTTCAGCAAAAGTGGTGATGATGATGTCACTCGGGTTGTCTTTGCAGAAGGTTCCTGGAAAGTTGCTCGAACTTCGAACTGGGGAACAGTAGGAGGCGATGCTTGTCTGGCTCTGTAATAGTTGGGTTCCAATGCTGCATCACCAGCCCGTGCTGGCCTTGTCATCAGATTATCACTTTTGAGTACAAGTACCACAACTACTTCATTTCGATGCGACGATGTTGGAGTGACCCAATATGAGCAAAATTTTAATCAAAATTGACAATTTATAGCATTTGACTCATTGTAAGTTAAGGTGGAAGGGGTTGTAAGTTGTAGGCGATGCCTTCCAGTTGAGTCAAGCTTGAAAACAGGGATTGAATTGGAAGTATCATTCGAATTTCAGCCAATGATGACATGCATCTCCTTCTCCATTATTGCAAGATTGAAATAGCAGCACGATAATTTTGTTTGCCGTGAGCATGACCAAATCCTTAAGTTATGACAGCCGATTCTCCAAACGATACCCACTTTCGTGTTCCTCACAACCTCTGAATCACAAACAGGGACGTAAACCACATAAGCATAATTTGTGGTCTCCTTGGTTATTCTTCCTCCCGGTTTGGTTTACTCTACGAATGCGTTGGTTCGTTCCGGGCAGATGGATCTCGTTAAGCCGGGACGCCTCTCATCTTTCAGGTAATATTACGCCCGAAACTGTAGGCAACTCCCATTTGATCCTTGCCTGCCTTTGTGTACAATGTGACACCCTATCTGGTTGCTGGGATCGTTGAGTTTCCAAGAAACGCACGCATCTCTCATCTTCCCATCTCCTCCGCATCTTCATCTCCCTTTCGCCCTTTACGACTCCGACAAGCTGCAATGGGAGCTGGCTTGGGTGTCTACAACTTTTTAGTTGTTTTCTTCAGCCTTCTTGTAGTCGGGTCGCCGCACTTGCATCTTTGCCTCAACAGGCTCTTACCCCACCACGAAATCGCCGATTCCCTTTCGCTAGAACCTCACTAACTTTTACAGTTAGTGTCGCTATATATTTGGCGTTGGACACATCTTCGGAAAACTTAGCTAACGAACAGAGACACTACTATGTCCTGCGCATAATTGAGCCTGCAAGAACCTCTAAACCTTTCCTGGAAGGAGGAGGCAGAACAGCAAAGGAAAATCAGCCTAGCTTCATCCCCATTCCTAGCTCCATAAAGCCCGAGTTTGTGACTCGTTTAATGATTCTCAAACTTTATGAGCCACCGATTATTCAAGCTGAGTTCCTCGTTTCCACTTAATAAGCAAAGCATTACTACGGGAATTTTTTCAGCCTCGATTTCCCTCAACCAGCCTTTCCTGCCATTTCGGGAGCATCATTGCACACTCCCATTGCAAGACCCCGATACTGTTTTCTTTTACACATTTGCCGAAGCATGACCACGCAAACTGTGCCGACTTGCAGGGCTCGGCTGGCTTAACAGCCGGGTGGTAAAAATGAGCCACTAGCTAATTTGCGGTAGGTTAAAAAAAGTTATATGCAAACCGTGAACATTTAGTGAGGCGAGGGAAGAAAGAACGCCAATGAAGGAACTTAATTAAACTGAAGTGCAATTAAACGCCATCGGCTTCACTCATCATCACTGCATTATGCACATCATATAGTGTACATACATGCTGATGAATCGAGGAAGGGGGAAAAATGCAGATTCGCCATCTTTTTTGGCCATACACTGCTCCAGATTCCCGTTGTTGCAGGAGTTCGCATCGGTGTACAGAGTCGTTAAGGCAGGGTTATGACGGGTGTTATAGTGTGCAAGGTCCTCGTTCTCATTCCTGTGCTATGTCATCGAAGACGGTAATTGCATAAGGAATTGATGAAGTCAGCAAGGGCCTGAGAGCGGTCTTTGTTTCCTCACTTTGTAAATTAGTTGCGCTCAATTTTTCCCATTCAGTAAATCCATGAACCATCATGCCGCGGCTGCATCATCAAATCACGCTCAATGAACTGTGTAACGATCCTGATGGAAGCCAACTACTTTGCGAATCTTACTTACCCGGAAAGCAGTTGTAAAATATTTGCGGATTATATTTCACCAGACTTGAGTGCACCCAAGCCTCGGCTTTGAATGTGCATCGGCTGGGTTCCCAAGCCCTGATGTACATACCAATAGGTTTGTGTCGTACTATACTACAGCCATCCTGGTGCATCAAAGTTTGTTAAGTAGGCTGCGTAGCCGCTGTTAGCATGCAAAGGTGCAAGTATATGCTTCAGAGTAGTTGTAAGTAAGCATGGGAAGGTTCTTTTAGTAGCATTGGTGAAACAGTTTACGTAAGGATTTTGCATGCAAGAGTGAATGATGTAATCTACGAATCCACACATGTGTTCAGCTTCCTTCGTAAGACGCAGACTTTCCGCCAACAGACCACCTCTCTTGTCCAAACGGAGAACGGAGAAACGTGTAAGAATTTTAATCTCATGACGTTATTTGCCTAGCCAGCAGTCTGACTTAAAGCTCGAAGTTCCAAGCCCAGAGGTTGCAATGCATTGTAATGCATGCGAGTCTTTCCAGCATGTATTGTGCATTAAGTAAACTGAGGATGGCGGCGATTAGTGCACAAGCAGTGAGATTGGTGTTAAGGCTTTTAGAGTGGTGAAATTCTGTCTGAGAGTACTTTTCAGTTGTAAAAAATGCGCTCAAAGACCGCGGCACTTTCACCCCTTGTGGAATCATTGACCTACACCACGAAGCACTGAAGGGAAAAATCCCTGAAAGAGATGTGAGAAAGACGCAGGAGGGAATGAAAGATCATGCTGAATTAGCCGCTAATTAGTCTTGGTGTGTGAAGCTGTAAGCTGGGTTGACTAGGGCAATTTGCAATCTTTTGGATGGTTTCTCCTACACTGTTACAGCCAGCTAGACGTGTACATGACAAGGACAAGCTGAAGGCTTGCGTGTAAATCAGACGAGGCATTACCTCGGATGAAATGAATCGATTGATACGTCGCTTGTAAGGCTGATAAGAGCTTGAGAGATTGAAATGCCTGCGCGGTATGCATCACAGTGTTAGATACTGGAAAGGAGGCGAATCTGCTAGAGTTTCTAGAGAAAGGTATGGCAAACTGGGATAGGAAAGGCGTATTGGTAAACCACTATAGGCTTGGTGCATAATGGCAAACTGGTCCTGTGCACAAGATGGGGACGAAGAGGCTGAAGTATTTTAGATTTAGCGTGTCAGAAGCGTAGGAAGCGTGAAGCAGAAAGCGGCCGTGGTGAAAGTAGTTCCAAGATTAATATGAAACGGGAGCCGGGTTTGTAGTCGGAGCCAAAACCGACGCTTTTACAGGAGCCATGCAGTAATCAGGAGGGTGGCAGAAGGCAGCTGTGGGATAATGTGCGAAGGCTGGTCGGCTTGGACAGGTAGGATAGGGAATATTAATGAGTTGGAAATGAGCAGTTGCAAAAACAGCAAATGGAGGGCTGTAAAATTTTTGTAATGGCTCGATACAGCTCACATCTTTGCAAGCCATTGTCGCATTCAAGGGAGATGAACCGGAAGAGTTTTTGGCCACCTAAATTAAATCATTATGCGTGCAAAACCATTTATCACACGTGCTCAGCTCACATCTTTGCAAGCCATTGTCGCATTCAAGGGAGATGAACCGGAAGAGTTTTTGGCCACCTAAATTAAATCATTATGCGTGCAAAACCATTTATCACACGTGACTCTCCTTTCCTTTGGGTAGGAGAAGCTTTGACTTTTGCTCCTGTTGGTTTAGCATGGCTAGAAGAGCTTGCAGTTGATTATATGAAGGGGACGTTCATAAAAAAAGTTGTGTTTTGGACGCAGTGTTTAAAGACATTATAATTTACTGCAGTGACACATGCTTTTAAGCAACTTATTTGCTCAGGAGGAAAGAGTTTCGTGGTAGACAGTCCACAGTGAGTTTCTAGCATAATGCACGCCATATGAGCACTCACGGAATGCTTATCGTGGTTGCATCAAAAATTCTTTATGGATGGTACTAGACGGATTGCATTTGCGTCGCACAGATGCGAGACTCCGTGAAGAAAATTAGCACCAGTGTAATTTACGAACGTGATGCAGTCCTCCGGCAGGCTTTCTCATGGAATGCTTATCGTTGTTGCATCAAAAATTCTTTATGGATGGTACTAGACGGATTGCATTTGCGTCGCACAGATGCGAGACTCCGTGAAGAAAATTAGCACCAGTGTAATTTACGAACGTGATGCAGTCCTCTGGCAGGATTTCTCATTGTGAGAGCAAGGTAAAATGGTCAGTGGTGTCTTAATGAGGGTGTCTTAATCCAGTTATTGATTAGTATGTGTCCAAGACACGCCAAGATAGCAAAGATAGCCAAAAGGTCTTCAAGGGAAGGAGCTGTGACTTCAAAGATGGATCGATTTAAGTCCAGGTTTGCATATCTCATCACGGATTATAATAATAGATCTTGTTTAGACTAAGATGTCACCCAGGAATACTGCTGTTCTAAAGAAAGTTGTAGGAACGGAAAAGGGAAACTGAGATACCCGGGATGGATTAGGGAAGGACCGAGCCTCAATACCCGGTATTGGTGGTAGGTATCCTCCAGAGATCTGAGATTCAAAGCTGAAATTCCGCATCTGAGCTGTGAATTCCTCGAAAATCTTCTGCTGCCTTCAAGCTGTCAGTCTCATGTCGCTTGTCTCCATTGACACGAGGGTTGGAAAGTGATGATAGTCTGTTGTACCAGTTAACATCTTCTGGGAAGTCTGTAACCCCTGAGTTCGAGTAAGTCAGTGAGGGAAATGAAGACACTCTTTCAGCAGCGCCTGGAAATGAGTGGTTACATGCTTGTATTCATTGGCTTGACTTTGACCTAGCAGCAATCAGAATTGGATGAACAAAAATTATGTCGATTTTTCATAATTTTGATCATGCGTATCTGCTGCTAAGACTGAGAGGTTGCTTATTCATCACTGAAAATAAAAAAGACTATCATACTCTCAGTGCTATGCCGCGAGAGGATTTGTGAATCTTTTGAAAAATCTTTGATCATAGCCCGTCGAACCCATAGTAATGATCGGAATTGTAAGGTTCAAGAGGGGAAACGTTTATAGTCTTAGACGTAGATTCTCTTTATGTGATCTTCCTTCTGAAACGCGAATGCATATTTATAAGCATAATATGGGCGGAATATCAGTAGAGTGAGTTTTTTGAAGCCAAGTCCCACAGACTTTGTACCCCTTCCAATTTAGTTGGTGAAAAGTTGAAGAAAAATGACGTTGTCAGTCATCCACCCTATATTTAGTGACAGGAGGATGATGAGTTTTTCAATATTTTCTATTACTTGCCGTCATTCACTCATCAGATGAAATTTCCAGCCGAGGAAGCAACTTTGTGCTTGCGGCTTCGATAACGTAGACTTGCGTCACAAGGACCAGCCTGTATGGAAAAAGTGCCTAAGCCCGTCCTTTGTGTAAGTGAACTGAATACCACACATGTGTAACCAATTAAAAAATGACATGATTTCCGTTGATTCACTCGTCTCGTGGGCGACTATCGAAACGTGGTTCGCATAACCATAAAACAACACACATCCATCTCATAAAGTAAGCATGGGATTACGACTTCCCATGGACTTCTTCCGGTGCATTTGTTCAAGAGTTTGAAAAGTTTCGTTTTCCTAATGGTCGAAACATCTAGTTCCTGCTCGTTCCATTTTTCCTTTTCATTAGATTGCAGGACTAGAGTGTTATGAAACTTGTTCCAAAACGTAGTTTCTTCAAGAAGCAACGGTTGGAATTGAATTGCGTGGGTGCTTTACACCTCCATTAATGTAATTCGCAAATACTAGGCCATTAGATGTGGAAACTAATTTTGTGCTTCAATACTCGCCCAGGCCATGAAAATAGTTGTTGCACTCCACAGGAATAAGAATAGACTATTTCCATTTCTTCACCCCAGTATCGAGTTGCTCTTTAACGAAGTTCGATGCAACATTACTCTAACTTTGAGTTGTAAACAAGTGCTATTACGCAACATTTTTTGTGTCGCTTACTTGACCCAAGAGGCAAAAATTAGAGTATTAAACCTTCAAACCTTGGAATTTTGGTGGTGTAATTCAAGATGGCCACAGCCCGTTACGAAGCATGGGTTCAATGTACTATCTTGTATCTGGTGCTGGTATTTCAAGCAGTCCTTTCTGACCAGCAGTTTCCCAATGCAAGTGCCAACAGTTCTGATTCCGCAGATAATCAGCTTGCCCGATTAGACAGGGTATCCCTTCTATTTCAAACCTTGCTGAAAAATTACGACAGACTCACCCGTCCGAATTACTCTGAAGGCCCTACGACAGTTGAGGTGTCACTCTTTATAAAAAAGATCTTTGCCGTATCCGAATTCGACATGGATATGTCATTTGACATCTACTTTCGCCAATACTGGACCGATGACCGCCTGAATTTCGAGTCGTTAAACACGGTGTTTGATAAGATCATCCTGCTTGATGACGACCGCAAGTTGGTATGGCAACCGGACACGTTCTTTGAAAACGAGAAGAGCTCCTTCCTGCACTCCTCAACGATACTAAACGAATACGTTCGTATCCATAGAAACGGATCAGTCATAAAGTCCTCCAGGTTCTCCATGACCTCAAGCTGTCCGATGAACCTGCGTAATTTTCCCTTTGACATGCAAATCTGCCGTTTGATCGTTGAAAGCTATGGTAGTGATTCCAATCATATCAACTACATTTGGCTGAAGTCCAAGAATGACAGGCCAGCGGTCAATATTCAAGATAAGGAGGGGGTCACTCCGCAATTTTCCATTGGTGGCTTCAACATGTCCGAATTCTACGTCAGGAGAATTCAAGGTTTTGTATGCTGACATCAGGTTTGTGAGGTCCTTGGGCTTCTACATCATACAGGTGTACTTGCCAACTGCGATGTTAGTCGTAGTGTCGTGGTTTGCACTGTTCTTGGACCGCAACATGGTGGCTGAAAGGGTGTCTCTTGGTGTTACAACCATCCTGACGACCACGATGCTCATCTCCGCGTCTAACGCCAACTCCCCTAAATTGTCTTACGTCAAGGCGATCGATATCTACCTCGGCGTGTGTTTCCTATTCAATTTCTTGGCTATTCTGGTTAATGTAATAGTGGCTTATGTGTTTCGTAAGGGAAGGAAGCATACATCAGCCACGGGCTTTTCTGACGTCAGAGCAGCGTTCTATGTTCAATTTCAAACCTGTGAACAAAGGGCAAGCAGCGTTCGGAAGCAAGCAAGGTCTGGGAACAGTTGGAGGGCCAATGTCACCAAGGTTCGTCATTGGGGCTGCAGAAAGTTCTATGGCGGAAACTCGCGCGAGGAAAATCGATCATGCTTTTAGAGTATTGCTACCCCTGATGTTTGCCATCTTCAATTTGGCTTATTGGATGTACTACCTTTACCTGTCAACCTGACCGCTGAAAATTTCGAGGGCGTAGGTAAAGCCAATTGAAAAGAAAAGAAGTCACTAACAATGATTGTGTTGCAAAAAAGTGTGATGAAAGTAGTAGCTGGTTTTGGTTCTGATCTGGCTAGTTGTTTGTACGAATCACCACTGGGCATTTGATGATTGATAGGCTGCATCAAATGTTGCTGATGGTATTAAAGCTGACAATGATGCTTGCTTAAGTAGAGAAGAGAACGCGTTTTATTGCGCATCTCATTAGAGGAAATAAAGTTTAATAAATCATTATAAAAATCATCCCCAGAGCTTTATCTCTCACAGACCGCAATTTGATTTGAATGTGTCGTGCTCTCTCAATGGATTTTTGGTTTGTATGAAAGATTGAGAACGAAGACAGAGCAGAATGCATAGACGGACTTGTAATGGCGATGGAGAAATGAATACTATGCGGCTTGAAAAAATTTGTAACAAATGCAGTCATGTCTACATGCTGCGTCGTCTCTATTTCCAAGAAGATGGATTTGGAATGAATCACTCCTTTGAGTCGTTAAAGACTTGAGTCGATGTTCATGGAAGTGGTGGTTGACACATTGGATCACATTTTGTCGTCACTGGGAGTACAACAAGTTGTTGTTGTTGCCCCCACATTTCTGTTTCATTTGCCGGCTTGTATTTTCTATTAATGTGACATCCTCTGGCAAGCCGAGTGATGGAAGGATGACGGAGAAACATGATTTCTCTTGTAACTCTTTATTTTTTACCACTGAATCTGCATATTAACAACCACAACCTCAACCATCGAAAGTAAGCTACCAGGCTGCGAAGGCGGGTAGAAAATGTATAAGAATTGTCTATTTTTTACCCTCGTCGCTCGAGCCTTTCCGGTTCCTTTGAACGGGTTCCTGCTCCGTTTTCCGCTTCTTTAAGTGCGCTTTTTTACTCAAGGACTTTTGGAATCGACTGTGCCATGTGCCCGTAGTTATGTATTGCTTGTTGCCAGATCGTTTCCGAGGTTAAGTTTTTTCTCGAATCTCTTCCTTGAAACATCCGATTAGCGGTCTCTTTTGTCTTTACTGAACTCATTGACTTTGTACATTCATCATTTCCGTATGTTGTCGTTATCCGTTACTGTTGAAATTTGAATGCGCGAACTCCGTACTTCTGCGTCGCGGAATCGCTACGGTGTTCATTTTCTTGGCGATTCTCAAAGCTTGTGTATCGGATGCTTCCAAGTAAACGTAATATTAGCTTTGTTTGCATATGAACTCTTCAAAAAAATTGAACCCACCAATTAGCAAGAATGTGAAGGAGGCAGCAGCAAGGGCTTAGGTTGGCATTGTCACACAAATGCATATTGCTGCAAAAGAATGGATTTGGCTCAGGAGGTCTTGATCAACCTGGTCTTAATGATTAAGAAATCACGGATTTCAGATTTTAATCGAAGAATCTAGGTTGCTAAATTCGGTTTTTTTGTTACAGATTCTCAACTGCAGCAGTACGGGGAAGTTAATCAACTGGGCGGAGTTGTTCGTAAACGGAAGACCGCTGCCTAATGGAGTGAGACTTCGCATCGTGGAATTGGCACAGCTGGGCATACGCCCTTGTGATATCAGCCGGCAGTTGCGTGTATCCCATGGATGTGTATCAAAAATCCTGGCAAGGTTCGTTACCAGTAACTCATTTATAGTTACAACAAACTGTGTTTTCTAACCCTTCCTGGGACTAGGGAAGACCAGTTTAACAGTCCCTAGACATTTTTTACTAAATCACTACAAGAACCTAGAACCTTTCTGGTAGATCTGTGGCTGGATTCTAAATAATTCCACGTCATTGTTTTTCACAGGTATCATGAGACTGGTTCGATTCTGCCCGGAGCAATAGGAGGTAGCAAACCACGAGTCACAACCCCGAAGGTGAGGCACAGATTCAGAACAAATCCCACCCACTAGAAAACAAGTGCATGCCATTGCAATACGTAATTAGAAAATTTTATAGCTTGGAGCAACAAAGTTGTCGAAGCACATGTACAAGCTACCAACCTTGTTTGCGTTGCGATGATGAAGACAATAATGATGGGTTTATTGTGGCGATAAAAGACAAATTATGTGCTTGGTTGGGCACCGAAGCGGACACCGTACGGTGGAGTGAGGGTTGGAAGCTGCTGAAACCATAGCGGTTAATGGATGATTGTTTACATGACTTAGAACAGATATGTATACAAACTCTTGTCTCAAGTTCTTTTTACGTGCTTTACCTTCATTAAATCGTTGAGTTGCTGAGTAAACAGGGGAAGTGCGGTGGTAAAACAGAGAGCGAAGGTTTGTCGGCATCTTGTCTGAGGATTTAGGTAACTAATTCAGTTGTAAATCGGTAGTAGAGCTCGCTTTTGTAGTGGCACTTGTTGCCGCTAGAGGATCATGAAGGAATGAAGTAAAATGCTGATGATTCACACATGAAAAATAGTTTACGAGGGACTCAACTCTGTGGAATTAGGCATGGGATTTCACTTCTGATGACTTGTGTAATTTGATAGGATGTGGAGTTTATGTATCCAAATATTTTATACACAAGCAGTTTGTCTCGCTTTACTTATTCGGTGGAGGTTTTATTGGTTTTTAAGCCAGGTTTTATACTTTATTTGTTTTGAATGCTCTTAATGCAGGTAATGACAAATCGAAAGGGTTACGGGGGGAGGTGTGTGTCGGGTCCAGCGTGTGGGTTGGGACGGTACAAAAAAGGGTTGTCGTCACTGCAGGACAGGCCACGAACCTCATGCTGAACCTTAATATTGGATTTCGATGGGCCTGAATTACTCAACGGTAGCGAAGTACAGGCAGATGAAAAGAAGCTTGGAAGAGTTGGAAAGCAAACATCTGCAGATTACATGGTACAAGTAGAGAATAGAAGGAGATCTGAGAGAGAGAGTCTTCCGTTCTGTGCAAAGATGAAGATGTGGCACGGAAAGACGGAGACAGAGACGATGCAGAGCAGAGGCAAAAGACTGTAAATTAAGAAGTAGGATTCTGAAGGATGAATTGTGGGCTAAATGAAGATGCATTGCAGCAAGGAAGAGAAGGATGACGAGATGCGAGACCTGATAAAGAGACTGATGTGGATGCGTGGTCACGACACATAAAATTCATACCAGGACCTTAAGACACAGAGCCGGGGCGACAGAAAATTCTAAAAGTAGATCATTATTGTACATGAGGATGTCGTGTCGTACGAAACAAGTTTGAGGGGTAGGCAAGGCGTGCGATAGCTGGATTTTTCAGAGTCAAGGGGTTTAAGATTCAGACTGAGAAGGAATGCATGAGCCTGCTTGATTGACGGAAGTTGACGGTGAGTTTTAGGGAATGTGTCAGTTTTCTTGCAAATTTTCGCAATAAACTAGAAGTTGCCCTACTACAACAGGCAATTTTTGCTTTTGTCTAATAATTTGCTCAATGCGCTGATGACTGTGAGAATATCAAAGGTGCGATTCTGAAAGAGCATTCGGTTTGTCAATTAAACGATTTGAATGAGCGTTTTGAACACGTAGGGTTGGTAAACGAGATACTTTGATTTTTCTTTGTATCTGAACACAACTAGAGATCAAGTCTCGCCAAATCCGTGAAGACATAGAGCTCGGCTCAATAATTCCGTAATTGAGGATAGGCAGGTTTTGCAGAAGGGCAGAAATCCGAACTGTAGGATTTTACGGTCATGAATGTAATAATTAGGCAGAAAATCCATCTTGCATACGACAGAGGTGGATCAAGTCAGTGCCTGGAATGAGAATGTGGGCGGGAGACAGGACAAACTTTTGGAATTATCTAGAATAACATGGCGGAGAATATGGTTTTTCAGACACGGTAGCAATTTTAGGTCGTGGAGAGAGGTGTCAAAAGTGTTCTTCACGGTTTGAGAATGTCACGCTTTGAGGAATTGCAATTACAGAGCTTGGATGTTTTTTTCTTCCTTGGATGAGTTTCTTATGAAATTCTTTTAGCAGTAGCTTAATTTTAGATTGTGATTGAAGAAATATAGTGCGCTTTCTGGTCTGAGGTGAATTGTGAGATGAGGAAATGGATGGCACGGCATGTTAAATTATGCAGACATGGTGGGATGGATAAAGTCTGATTGATAATTACGCTACTTTTGAAATCGGTTGCTCAAGATGGCGAGATGGAAAGAAGGTATTTAAAACATTGAAGAGCTGAAAAAATCTGGGGGCAAATGAAAAACAAATCCTTGCTCTCTGAGGGTAACATGGCTTTTGTTTACACATGGAGACTAAAAGAAAAGGGTAGATGTGGATGGCACAAGTGGAAGTTGATTGCAGATGTTTTGATGTGCCGTGTCGGAAATGAGCATGAGATGGAATTTAATTTGCTACTTGTGTAATCATTTCCAGGTGGTCTCGTACATTAAAGACTTGAAACAAAAAGACCCGGGCATTTTTGCATGGGAGATCAGAGACAGACTTCTCGCGGATGGCGTTTGCGATAAGTATAATGTGCCTTCTGTGTCATCCATCTCAAGGATTTTGAGGAACAAAATCGGAGGGCTGGGACATTTACCCTCTCCTGTTCACCATCATCATCACCATAGCTCACCCGCTGGCCATTCTCAACACCAGAATTCGCCTCCACTCCATCATCCTTACGAGGCAAAGCATCACCACCACCATGCTGCCGCGGCAGCAGCGGCCGTTGCCGTGGCAGCGGTGGCTGCCAATCCTCTGTACAACTCCATTTATCCGGCTTACTCACCCTACGGCGTCCATCATCATAATGGGCAGGTGAGCTAGAAACGGGATTTGCTAATGATGTGTATCTGTGCATATTCATTCTCAGTCCTGTTTATTTGCCGTGTTAAGTTTCAAAAGTTGAAGTGTTCTAAAACTACTTGTAAATTGTTAATTTTTTGGCGCTTCATGCTAATTCAAAACATATTTTTGAAGCCGAGTGCAAGTCAGATGAATCCCTCACCCCCATCAACATCCCCGATGACTTCAATGGTTTCCATGGCATCTAAGATAGGAAATGGGGGCTCTTGCCCAAGCAACTTGCCGATGCCCTCAAATTCAACATCCTGTCTGCATGTGATGATGAACCAATGGTTGGGCTGGCTCGGGACCTCCAGACATTATGGCTCCCTCTAGTGGAAACATGGCTTTTAGACACGCTGTTCAGTCTTTTGGAGGATCTCATCACCACCCTCATCATCAGGTAGCCAGCAATGAATAAGATTGGCAGTTCAAGGAAATAAACATGAAAATGAAGTTGTTCTACTATTCTAACCAAAAAATAAGCTGACAGATTTCTTCTAGAAGCATCAAAGTTCGTAATCATGCTAATTTTTTCCCCAGATGGGCATGGGCGATTCCGCTAGTGCATCTGCAGCTGCGGCATGCAGCTGCAGCGCAAAACTACAACTACTACATGTACCTTCAAAGCTGCAACGTAGCAGCGTCTCAAGCGTCGCCTGCAACAGCCCCTTCTCTAACTCCACCACCGACTAGCTCTTCCAGTTCTCCAAGCGCCAGTCTCTTAGCGAACGGGATTCATCCCGCTCAGACGACTTCAGTATAAGTTGTAATAAAAAATGAAATGCGAGCTAATAACGTTTTTCTTGAATTGCTGTAATTTTGATCCGGATGCCTACCATGGGTATGTAAGACTGCCATACTTGAATGTGCCTGTCTTCCAGCTTTTTTCCTAAAGGAAAATGTATTATTATTATAAATACTATGTCGAAAGACTTTTATCGCTTGTTAGCTGCAACCAGTTATAAGCCAGTCTATTAATTAAGTTTTATGAAAAAGCCTTCCTAGGAAAAACCATTTTCTTTGCAATGCTGTTAGGTACTGTACCCCCTCGTATTGGATGTAAACTATGTGATTCTTTCAGTCTTTTTGGCCCTTCTTTAATCTTAGATTGCGTGCGAAGTTCCAGTGTACCGATGCGTTTCTTTACAGCAATGTTGCCCTGCATGACGAAATTAGCGAAATAGTTGTAATAAGTTATTCGGTTATGAGTTGTATTTATCCCAGTAATTGTCATCCGGTGAAATTTAGATCACATGAGGTATCATTAGCTAGAGTTTCGTTTGTACAAGAGCTTCAGTGACTGATGAGCTAATTACTAAGATTAGTTTACAGGCAAGGTACTAGCCCTGCCCTCTGCAATAAAGTAAGACTTTCATTGTATCAGTTGCTATGTAAAGTTTATTCAAGTTGTTTCTCAACACCTTAAAGGCTAGGCCCTTGGGAGTGGGCGAATCTTAATGCCGTAAGGTGGTCGGTATGTGAGTCCGTAAACACCTTCCATTGAATCAATCCTATTTTGACTCACAACGACGAATTCTTGGTAAACGTTGGTCAGCACTAGGAATAGTTCGTCTTCCACTATAGCTTGGCCGATACACGCTCTCTTGCCGCTACTAAAGGGCAAAACTTTTCCTTTGGCTTCCTTGGACAAGTCGCCTTCCGGTGTCAAGAACCGGGAAGGTCTGAATTCCTCAGGGTCCTCCCAAGTTTCAGGGTCGTGATGCACGGCCCACAAGTTGGATAGGATGATGGTTCCCTTGGTGATTTCGCAACCTCGAAACGTTGAGTCTTCCATAGCGCTGTGTGGTATGCCCAGGGGTGCTACGCTTGTAATTCGCAATATTTCGAAAATGCAAGCTTGCATGTAAGGCATCTCATCTCTGTCCTCTAGTCTTGGCTTTCTATCTGTGCCGATTACTTGAACAATTTCTTCGTAAATGTGTTCCACCATCCAGGGGTACTGTATTCCGTAAATGATGAACCATTCCAGGGTAATTGACATGGCTTCGATGGTGGCCATCAAAAGGTCCCGTAACGCTGGAGCGAGGACTCCATCTGTCGTGAAAAGAGTTAGAAGTTGTTGCTCAAACGCTTGTTCATAACATTTGTTCAACTGTTGGTTCTGATTGGCCGATTCATTGTATTTAGGTTAGTTGCTTCTTACAAGATGGATGAAAGACAGAATTGACGTCTTTTGTCTCTTCAACCTTGTCCAGAAACATGTCAATGACGTCATCGGGGGTTGTTTGGCTCCCGGCTCTGTTTGTGTTCCTCAACAAGCTTGATTTGAGAATCCACGAGGTCATCCCCTGCTTTAAGTCTCTCTTCCACAATGTTGCTGAACAGGGCAACTAGTTTCGGTGCCAGGTAAATTAACTTGGAGAACCATGTGTCAGCTTCCTGTACCCTGGAAATAGGAAATAGACGAGTAAGTACCCTTCAAACGGAGTTCTTTGCAGTCGTTGCACCTCTACTGAATCCAATCCATTGCCTTAGGTACTTTTTTCGCTATGTAATTTTTTTATGTCAAGCAAAAATGCGTACAGACAGGTCGATTTTAATACTGCCTTACATCCCAACGTTGTGTAGGACTTGACACGCCTCTTCGTAATTGTACCGCTTAGATCCAATGACTTGCCACATGGAGTTCAAGGCAAACATGCTGCATGACCCAGACAGGTCAAAGTACTCCTCGGATTTCGATTTCCACAGCTTGACTAGTTCCTGTGCTTCCTCGGAGAATCTGTCCTCCATCTTGTTTTTCATTACTCCGTATTTGCGAAAAGCAGCCATGAGGAAGTTGCGTTGGTCTTCGGCCTTTTGACCTTCATTGAACATGAATCCCATGCCTGGAAATGAATAAGAGTTTCAGTCAGGTATCTGAAACAATTCAGTCAGAATAAAAACCATAGCCAAGGTTATGTATTCTAGAAGAGACCTATGCCGAACTTAATTTTACCTCCACGTTCTAAATGCCAGTCAATCAGTTTGAAAGATACACGACCAGCCGTCTCTACCTTGGCAAAGCAATCTGAAATGCTGGGTTTGTCGTTCAAAACAAGGACTCTGTCAAAACGCAATATGAGGCCAATCACATAGTTTTAAATCGTTGTTAAACTTCATCGTTTTGCTCAAAAAATCAAAATCAAGGGCCAGGAGAATCTTACTTCGTGTTCGCAAACCGTAGCTGGAAGACAGGTCCACAGGATTTCTTCCATTCTAGAAACTTTTCTGCTGGATTTTTCCCCAGGAAAAACATGTGTCCAAAAATGGGAATTCCTCGTGGTTCTGAAAAAACGAATTTAATAACGTGTACAAAAATGATGTTGAATTCACGTTTAGATTCTACGGGCAGAATGCCAGTAATTGTATCAAGTGAAGTCTGATGCCAAGTTTTGCAAGGAATTTTACCTGGAAAGGCTCCATAGTTCTTCTTACTGCGTCGCAAAAAGAGGTATAGCGAGTACACGATTAGAACTACAACCGCAAGATCCTGCCAGGTTGCCATGGTGACAGTAATGGTAAAGACAGTGATGAAGATGAAGCAGATTTACAACGCTATCCTCTATCCTTTGCGACTGAATAGGAAATTCGAACCAGCAGTCGGTTCAAACTCCAATTTACAATTGACTCATAATTTTCTGGCGTAAAGGTCTTATGAGGAAAAATCAAGTATCCAATTATACGGTTGCAAGTCGGGGAGTACCAGGACTTGCGCTGATGAGCAATTAATCTTGCAATTTCCTGATGCAACTCGTGAGAAAATATCATTTGAAGCATTCGACATCATTGCAACCCACTTATTACTTACTCCTGCCCCTTGTGATGTAATTCTTGTCATGGGTCAAGCCGAAAAAATTCGGGAGCAGAGTTCATAACAATGCGAAAAACATTTATGATCATTGATTTCCTGTTTATTGCGCTTGCTGCCATGGCACATCAAGGTCAGAGAAGAGGAAAGAAGCAGAGGTTGCCAAGCAAATGCGTTGTACTTGTAATGCAAGGTGATACTGGTGAAGAAAATCTAATGCGTGAACAAACACTGAAAATATCTTTTACATCGAATCAAATAGGCGAAATTCATGACACGTGTCGTTACTGCAGGAAGATTTTGCAAGAAGGCATCTGACATTTGAAGAGACAGCTTTAGCAATAGGGTTGGTTCATTAACTAGGTTGGTCAAATTGGTTGATTTGATTGATACTTTCAGACATGTTCCATGAATTGCGTAGCAGGTTTGGTCACTTTGACGTCAATTGACGAAGATACACCCAAATCTTCTAATTCTTGCAGATGCGAAAAGTAGTTATTTTCAATTAACGCATTCAACAGAGGGGATTGAACATGCTAGGTGTAGGCATTGACTTGCGAATCTGCCAACACGACACTGCACTGCCTATGATAAATTGCTAGGATTGTTTAGGTGTTGAAGTGCGAACCAAAGAACATGTTAATGCGTGCCTAAATAAAAAAAACCGGTTGATCAGGGTTACCTGAAGGATTGATAAGTATTGCTAATCATTTGTTCAGGTGTTGAAGTGCGAACCAAAGAACATGTTAATGCGTGCCTAAATAAAAAAAACCGGTTGATCAGGGTTACCTGAAGGATTGATAAGTATTGCTAATCAATAGGTAAAAAAAATTGTGAAAAAATATAGGGACAAGCTTCCATATTAAACCGGATTTTGCAAATCCCAATCGCGTGCACTCCGTCTCAGAATCTTTCCTGAAGACGACAGAGGTAATTGTTGCACGAACCTCACCCCACCCCGCAACTGCTTGTAGGATACCAAATTGTCCTGAACCACGTTAAGTACATCCTCTTCTGTCAAGCTTTCCGATAGTCTGACCACCAAGGCTCGTGGAACCTCGCCATACCTTTCGTCTTCGATACCGAAAACGACCGTTTCTTGAACCTGATCTAGTTTTCGGATCACGTTTTCGATCTCATCAGGAGATACCTATGTATAAGTGTGGAATTGTTGATTATAAAGTCGTAATTACAGGGATGCAGCAACACTTCAGTAATGTCCGAACTTTACCTGATAAGCATGAACTTTGAGCAAGTCCTTGATGCGTCCCTCAATGTACACAAAGCCTTTGGAATCGTTAGTACCCGAAATCTCCCGTTCTGTACCATCCATCTGAATCGAATGCCTTTGCAGTAGCTTCCTCGTTGTTCAAGTATCCGGTGAATACCTTTTGCAAATAAGCAAGCGTTTTCCTTCGAGAATCGGTGGGGCTCATTCACAAATTATATAAAAATGTTTATCTTACTGAGCTTCCTCGAATGCAGAGTTCACCCTTCTCGTTTGGACCTAACGACTTACACGTTACCGAGTCCACCACCTTCATTTCCAAATTCGGCAGCACTTGCCCAATTGACGTATGACCAATGCTGGCTAATCGCATTGGAATCGCGGTCCCAGCTCCAAACGTTTCACTACAGCCATACCCAGTTTGGATGATCATCCGAGGGCCCATTTTTTTAACCAGCTTCTGCTTCAAATTCTCTCGAAGTGGGGCGCCACCAGTCACCACGCCCTTAACACCAACAAAGTCCTTCCGCTCAAGGGAGGTACACGTGGCTATGTACGACATCAATGTGGGTGGCAAGAACAATACAGTGGGCTGTGAATTCAAATACTTGCGTGATTCAATCAAGGGTGGCTAATGTAATTGAATAAATGAGGTTGATTATAGTGTACCTTGTAATTTTTGATGGCTTCAATGAACAATGCTGGCACAAACTTTGGCATGGAGACCACTTTGTAACAGTCGTAAAACACCCGTAAAATGATCGCCATTCCATTCACGTGGAAGAAGGGCCCGACAGTGAAATAAGAATCTCCGACAGATCCAACAATTATCCGTTCCCATGACATCAAAGCTGAAATAGCATTTCTGTGAGACAACTTGACGGCCTTTGGTAAGCCTGTTGTGCCACTGGAGAAGACCACGATCGCAAGTTTGTTTCCCTTGCATGGTTCTCTAGCAATACTGGAGGAGGAATCAGCGATAAAGTTCTCGAAGTTTACTTTAACTCTTCCGGAAGACAAAACTTGAGTTCCAGTGTCAATGGTCACTAGAACAGTTGCCTTGGACATGGAAGTTACTTGGTCGAGTTTTTCAATTTGATCGCTGAGCGTGAAAATAGCGGCAAAGCTCATGCACTTGGTCATAGTTTCCAGCTCGTCTGTGAAACATTCAATAATTACCTCGACTCGGCTTGTTCCCTTATGTTAACAGATTAGAGGTTTACACGCACTGCTTACAAATTGTGTACGCTGGGTTGAAACACACGGCTACCAGGCCAGCTTCGGTGATGCCGAGAAGGATTGGCAAATATTCTGGACAATTTGGCAAGGAAACGGCGACCAAGTCTCCGGTCCT
>VRMD01000746.1:0-22176 GCA_009872375.1 Sminthurides bifidus | reverse complement strand
TTTCATCTCATTCTAAGTTCCTCCAGTCTTCCATTTCAATTTCGTTGTGATGAAAAAAGAGTAGGGCTTGTGAAAAAGGCCAAACGCTTATTTCTATGCAGCACATGCATCAGTATTTACATGCAACGACCACTGGAAATGTCACCAACCCAAAGCCAGGCCAGCTACCGTCCTCAACCCTATCAATTGCTCTGGTATGGATTCAACGCATAATCCATTCCAATCCACAATCCAGGAAGCCTGGAATTGATATTTTCTTTGTACTCAATGCATTGAGTGTGGACACGAAATCGAATGGCAAACAAGGCATGACAATGAAGGCAAACGGTTCTCCAGACTTTGCTGAAATCATGGCATGGTATAAAGCCCGCTTGGTAATTCTCAGAGACCGAAATAGGCAGATGGAAGAGAGTGGGAGGACTGTTACTGGTTGGCAATAAATATTTTCCGGTAAGAAATTTACCTCACAGCAGATTCCTCTCAATAAATCGGAAAGTTGCTGGAAGCGGCTCAAACTCAAGCACCGTTACACGATATAAGTAAGCTAGTTTTTCCCAATTGCACAATCAGCTTTACCGCCATCGCGTACCTCGAGTACCGTCTCGATCGGAAGTGGATTGAATCATTCCAAATGAGGAAATTACAAAGCGATTTGCCTCTCAATTGAAAGATGCAAGGTACGGTATTTGTGAGGTCCCGCCGCTACTACCATGAACCTCCCCTACTTCTGCCTCTTTCCCTGTCTCTTTGCGGTTTTATGAAATCGTGAGTGGAACCAAATTGAGAAATTTTCACTTATCGATACCACATCTCCAGTCAGGTTTCTCCTTCTCTGACTGTGAGTCCCGCAGTATCTATTCTGATCAAAGGCTTGGCGTTCAGGCATCATTCACCCTGAATTTCAAGTACATTCATCAGTCACGGCTTCAACTAGGGTCACTACTCAAGCCTGGCCTGCTCGCTGCTTCCTGTTCCTGCTGCCAGGTGACGGAAGTCTTGTGCGCCAACCCACCTAGCAACAACACCATCAGGGAGTTGATTGCAGCCAGGCAAACAGGATAATCTGAAGGGAAAACTCCAAGGTTTTTGTCAGTTTATCAGTAGCAAACAACAACTGTGATGGAAACGTGTACAGGATCACGATTTGGACTCCTTGTTCAAAACTTCAAAACAGGGAAACATAAGTCAGGCTTGAACAAAGAACATGCTGTGAATATGAGTATGAGGTGTGATGCGTTGGCAGAGGGTGGGTCATTATTTATGCATGGCAGTTGTGAGGACAATTGCTTAAGCTTTTCTATTTTTTCAGCAACAAGTTTTCAGCAAGTTTCTAGTTTTGTATCCTTTCGAGTTTAATGGACTCGCTATTCAAATTCAAAAATCAAATTTTCGAGACTGAGAGAAGCTGAAAATCCTACGGCAAATTCGCGCTTTCGCAATTTGCAGGCATCATAAATCTTCTGCTTGGACTTCATGAGTCGCTCCTTCCGGAATCACTGGAATGTAAACCTGGGGACAAGGAACAAGGGTTGCGTGAACTGAGCCAGTTAGCAGCGCGTAATTCTTTCCCATGTAATAATAGGATGTTTTAGATCCATTAAAGTGGCTGGCAGTAGCCTACGAAGGCATTGTGTAAGCTGTGCTGTGGGTATTGTAACATCTATGTTTACAACAACAAGTAACCGTGAGCCTAGAGGCTTTCAGCTAATCCTACCCTGCCAACTGATGGACTTGTGGGGTAATTTACTGGATCCACACCCATCCGGTAGAATTTGTGGTGATTGTTAGGGCGAGATAGAATCTCATCTCCGAATGTCGTTCGCTTTTCACGTTGGGCGTGATTTTCTCATGGGAGATACAAAAAATCATGCATTAGCTGAAATTAGTACCGGGGTCGCGATCTTGGACTTAAATTGACCTACTTGGATGGGTAGCTAATCAAATGTGTCATTCCAATACGCTAAAATCGTAGCTCTCTAACACAAAGCAGAAGTCGCAACATATGTGTAGCTGGTACTATTAAAGCTCTACTGAACTTTTCCTCTAGTCTTTTGTAAAACAAATGTCTTGGAAACTGACGTTTTGCAAGAACAGTAACTCTAGGAGCAATTCATGTGAAAAGTTAATCGAGTTTGTTGTTTCTTCTTCCTTCCTCCGAATCTGCAGAGGGTTTCATGGAACAGTCTTTCAACATTACGCAAATATCTAACACAGATGCCGACAAACCCGACAGGGAACATAACACAAGTTTCGCTTTATGAACCAGAATATTAGTTTTGAGGAAAGCCAGATCATGTTCTTTTCCGGGTCCGTAAGGAGCCGTAGATATTGCTGTTCAGAATTGAACACTTCAAAAGTTGGTAAATAAGCTCTGTGGCCTACTTCGCCAAGGGGTGTGAGCAAATGGTAGAGACGAGCAGGAACCAAGCCCGCTTTTTAAACCCTTTTCATGAAATTCAGTCCAGGATCATCATGGAACCATGACGGCCGTTTTCATCCCGGCCTCTGCATGCAGAGCTTCTCCACGTGNCATCCCGGCCTCTGCATGCAGAGCTTCTCCACGTGATTTGCCTACTTTTGTGACCTACTTTAAGCGGGCTGGAGAGAACATGGAAACGAGGAATGCTGTTCCCAAAGATTGGAAAGCACGTTCCTACATGAAATAGTTGCCAAAGACTTTTGTTGGATCGTTAGAGCGGGAGTCCGCTACCGTTCCTCAAATAAAATGCAGTTGAGGAGAAGTAGAAGCCACCTACATCAGCACACAATGCCGAGGAGGGAAAGCCGCTGAAGGTGTGGGCTTTTAAGGACGAAGATCGTTAGTTACCAGCATACAGGAAGTAGGAAGCGGAATCCTAGAAGAGCCGAGAAAGTTCAGAGAAAGAGGTGGAAGTTTGAACATGGGAGTTGAACTTGAACATGAGATGTGCGTAATGGTACGATGACGTTATAATGCATGCGGGGGCGGACGCACTTGTATAGTGCTCACGTAAGAGAACGTTCCTACAGACCTATCGATTCCGGCCTTCCGATTTATATTCTTTTGGAGCTCCCTTTCTCTGTGCTACTTAAAAATAAGTGGCACGTGGATCCAGTTTCAAGGAAGAACAAGGGATGGGAAGTAATTCCTACAACGCAAAATGCCTCCAAAAATGGTGACATTGGATTTATGGCTGACACACTTCCGGTACGGCGTGGAGAAAACACGGAAACTTTCCCCGGGATGCCGGACGTGCATAGAATGCTGCTCGTGGTTCGCACTGACTATAGAAATGAATTTCTAGATGCTGCCTGTTTGCCGCTAATGATGTTACAGTAAATAAGGGCAACTGATCTCTGCCACCAGCGTATGTGAACTTATGAAGGATTTTTGCAATCAATTAAAATTAAAGCGAAACAATGATGATACGGTGAGGCAAGTACGACACACAAACGATTTTGCGAACTAGTTGGTCAACGTTACCTGATGTCAGCAGAGCCACCTAGAGGCATATCTACTATCACGAAATCTTCTTTGTTCAACATATTTCCGACTCACTGAAAGATTCGACTACCTTCAAAAGCAAAAACAATGTAAAATATGAAAATTAATCGTTATAACACTAGCTTCACTGCTAAAGTTTATTGGAAGTCCTTCTAACTCTAATAGCCTAGTTTTGTTTTAATTGCAAAACATTTCAAGTTGCTTTAACGGTACATGAATATTTCTGGATATGACTGATTCCGCTTCTGTGCATATTAAACAATGCTGCAGAAGTGAAATGTACATAGTGAAAACTCTTGAAGTCTTAAGTATACTGCAACAACTCAACTAATTTTCTCTCGGTTCAACAACTTCTATAATGAAGAAGCATTGAATGATAATGGTTACTTAAAGTAGAAAATCAAGCAGAACCGAAATCATACAAACAAAACAGTCACTCACAAGTCCCAAAATATATCATCTTAGGATTTATTTCCATCCCTTTCTCCATTTTTCTGCTGCTGAATATTCTGTCATGGGTTTACCAGACACACCACAGGTACCAATGCCGACTCGTCCGTCCACAGTATCAGGGGATGCGAAGATACTCTTCTTCTTCTTAGTAATAAGACCTTTCTTAGTCTGCAACCAAAAACTTTTCATTAGCCTAAGTACATTCTGTCGTACCAGGTTGAATCAAAGATCAAATAGCGCTTAAGGATGGCATTTTCCACTACTCACCGAAAAATTGAGCCACTTCTTCTTCTCCTTTTCTCTTTCAGCTTCCTGTTCTTGAACTCTTGCTTGCTTTTTCTGCTTGCGTTTCTTCAAATATTCTTTCTGTTTTAATAGAGCTTCTTTCCTGAAAAAGTAAATGTATCCATCAAAATGTGAACAACAAACACGGTTTTAGCAGCTGTCCTGCCGTAATGTTGTATTCCATAACGATTGATTGCCACAAAACCAACTTACTTGTCGGCTAAAGTTTCTTTCACAGTTCGTTTTGCACCAGCTGAGCTAGATGCAGCCTCCGGAGGTGGTTTAATTGGTTTTACTGCAGCTAAGCTTTTCAATCTAGTCAGTTCCACAACCTCTCCATGAGCGTACCCGGTAAACCCAACAGACACCTTCCCATCCCCATGAATGTCTTCAATAATTGCTTCATACATTTTCCCATCGCCTGCCCATGGAGCTAAGCATTTATCACCTACTTTCCAGTCCACATTACTTGGAGCTTCTATGTATCACATACAATTAATATTATAACCAATCCTTGCCTCCCTCCTCTGTAATGAAAAAATAGATCCACATAAAGAATATTTAATTCATGTCAGTGGAGAAACTAGTAACTCCACCCGGTTCTGCAACTCACCTTCGATAAACTCCATTTCGCTTAATCCTTGCTGCTGCACGAGCAGCTCTTTGGTTAAATTGATAACTTCCTCCAAGTCATGTTTTAGCTGCAGCAACTCAGCATTAGTGGGGTCGGAAGTAAGGGCTGCATCGGCCTGTAAAGATATTTAAGTTGTGTTGGCAGATCAATCAAATTTTGAATATCAATTCATAACTTACTAACTAGGAACATTAAATTGTAATCTGAATAATGAATATATTTATCGATACCTGCTGCAGCTGCAAATAATATGAGTCCAACTGACTTTGAAGATCATCAGCCATTTCGACTCCCAAGAAAGCTTTCTAAAATACAAAATTGTAGAAATTATTCAATCTTAAGCCACATTTATCAATAATTGCACTATCGCTTGGAATCATGTAAAATTAATTTACTACAACAATAAATACCTCTTAGATTCGCAAATTATTCCGTGAATGAAGTTATGTTGGTGCTTATAACCTATTACGCTTAGCACACTTTCAAAAGATCTCCGCTGACAGTTGATGCTTGTAATAGTCACAAAAAACTCTTAAAATTTTATCCCCTTTAACTGAAGTTAATGCATAGCTGTTAATTGTTAGAAGAGAAATTCAGTTTATTGCCTGCGCCTTTTATCTCCCCTCTTATTTATTGTAAAGTTCTTACCGACAACTCTTTTACAAAATCTTAGTTAGGTAGCGGACGCTAAAATCTTCTTTGTTTGAAGTGCGCCATGCGTACACCTGATGGCGACACTAATACCCCTATTATAATGTTGCTACGCTGAAGTTGTGGGCCCTTATGCACACCTGAGCTATTAATTATAATTACAGCACAATTTGCAACCTACCTGAAAATCCGCACCAAGTTTATGGAACAAGTTTTCCTCTTCGCGGATGCCAGCACCAAATCATTAGCATAATCCAATTCTCTCAAGACTTACACGAAAACCGAGCAGGTAACAACAACAACACCTGCCATACCATTAAGCTCCGTGTGTAGGATCTTGTTTAGCACCAACCATACTTAACGCCATATGGCAGTCTCATTGTCATTTTTCTTCTAGTTCAACGCCAAGCCTAACATCAGACGAATCCCAAAACCTTGCACACCTTGCCTTATGGTTGTACCATTCTTCATAGCTTTGAGTCCATTATCTTTTGCAGAACCACAACAGCTCAAATTACGTCTCACAGCCTCTCGGACGGAACAGGTATCCAAACGATTTTCTGCAACTCCACGTCTCTCAGGTTTCAAGCCATTAGGCTTCAAGACGACCAAGTTTATTCAAATCATCTTCCTAATTTCATACTTAACTTCTCAGTTTCCCCTCATCTCAGTCTACCGGCATCAGAGCCATGTACCGCAGTTAGGGACAAGTATGCATAATTTTTGAATTAGACTCTTGACAGAAAAGACGTAAATTACTCCTGTAATTTATTTCCATTTAAGTGTTTCCACAAGGCGAACAATTAGCAAAGTATTAGTAATTTTCAACCAATTATATGATAATGGTCGCCGAGGCTCGTCTTCATCTCATCAGCATTCCGGTAAAACATATGTGAAAACACCTGCGATAATTAATTGTGCTGTCCTTCCCAGCTTGGCATTCGTCTGGGAGACGTCATTGTAGATCCTACATTCTCTTGAATATGCTTAAAAGTTGTCAGTTGATATTTTCTGAGAGATCAAATCCCGAAAATCAGGATTTCAGGCATCCCATCCCAGTTCATGCTATAGTCTCATCTCATAGATTATGCACACCCTTCAATGAATGCACAAGATGGACCAACTCGTACTTTTAGCATTTCTTGAATTTCAGCCAATCAAGCTTAATAAGATTTGTCACTTGCATAAGAACTTTATAGTCGTTTCCTTTGGTGTCTACAACCTTATCGTCCCAGAAGGAAATACCACAGTTCCTTTATCCCATTAGGGCTTAAGGGATCTATATACCTGACAAGTTTTTATAAAACTAGTTACTACCAGATGATTTTCTGGAGACGAGACTATGCAGACTGAATGATGAGCGAAACCCAGCTGTTTAAACGGCGGCAGCTCATTAACCGCTTGATTACGAGCTGCTAGGTAATGTAGTCACGGTAAGTGGCAATGAAGTGAAAGGCGGCCATCTTAACATAACTTTTAGTTAATTAACTGATACTCTTGAACTTGGCGTCGGCGCATTGTCATGCTAATGATTCCAATTACTGCGACAGAATCACAACATGTAGCACTTAGTACTAATAAGCCGTCTACTCTTTCCAAAGACTATAAACGCCAGTTGCATTAACATTTTACAGCTCCTCACGACTTCTATCAAGACTACAATTTATGTATAGACGTAGCCGCTGAATCCATAAAAAATCCTCCACTTGAAAACTTTCCAGAACTCTTTGTTGTGATTGTAGCAATGCCACTACCAACCTCCGCCATTTGCAAAAACTTCAAGACCCGAAGGAAGAATGGCGGAACCGCCATCACAGCCTTTTTTGCCCCTGCCAAGAGGCATATTAGCCAAGAGGCAATTTCGCTCCGCCATGCCATAATATCCGTTTTTTGCGAGCATATAAATCGGAAGGGTAAGTGGCTTTGATTAAAAATCTCATCTTGCCAATTACAAGGGGTATTAAGGAAGATTGAATGTAAATGAGATGTGATGCAGTTGGCTGGGCAGATTACTCAGAGGGGAGGTTGTAAAAGGTATTGCAAATTTTTATTGCCCATCTGCTCTTGTGCTCCTCTCGTCGCTTCGCCTTCCATTAGCAGGATTGCATTAGCTCATTGATGGTGCGCAGAGCGTACATGATTCCAATTTTATAGACGTGGTTAGAAATTCTCATGTTGTAACTCCTTCTAGTGTTTCATTTCCTTCAGCCACCAAGTATGGCCGCATTGCCGCATGATGGCAAGAGTCAGATTACACTTTTAGCTACATGAGCCTCCTACGGATTTGTATGCACTCTTTCTCTCCTTCCATCTCCCTTGCCTTTATTGCACCAACATTTTGCCTCACCGTAGACTGCAATTAAGGTAGCATTTGTGCCGGAAAGTTGTGTAAGTTCGCTATTTGGTTTAATAGAGGAAGTGTGTATCTGAGCTGAGATCATTATGGCTGGATGAGGACGCGAGGACGAGGGGAGATGAAACCAGGACGGGGAAGAGAAAGCAAGGGAGAGCATACGATATCCTGTATCATCTTCATGACATTCCTAGTGGAAGATGAGATCTGGGCAATATCTCTCGGGAGGAGGAGTTTTATTTCTACGACAGCCTCATCTTGCCCTGATCTCTTTATGATGGGAAATGGTATTAGTTGAAAGGCTCATTTTGGCATGCCTAATCTGGGCTGTGGCAAAGTAATTGGTTTTCCGTGTGATGCCCTATCGTTTCCGAAAGCTTCCATCGCTCCATACCCTGTAAGCTACCGGCCTGGCTTTAACTTCATCCTCGGGTCCTCCCCGGTGACATTTCGTTCCGCTTTTAACCTCCCGTCCCCAATGGAGAACCCAGGGTAAAAGAACCGTTATCTTTGCCCTGTACCCGATACTGTATTACAGTGTACTGGTTTCATCTACCGATTTACTGGTTCTCATCCACTCCTGAGAAACAAGTTCGGATCCGAATTCGGATTTTTACCAGGTAGCCATTCCTCAATCGAGCTTCACTACCCTTGGATGAGTAAGGTACATGCAATAACTTCAATCACCGCTGCAGTTTGTCCGCATTTCAACATTAGGCAAGCCACAGCCGGTATCACATAGCAGCCGTTATCCGCAGAAACAGAAGGAAAAAATCTATGAATTATTATTAGCTTTCTTACAGGAGACCCCAATGAATTCCAGCATCGTCAGACCAGACTGGCCGTCGGGAAGGAAAATGAAGACGCAGAGGATATTCTTCGTGAATCCGTGCTCAGAGTTGAGTTGCAGAGGTTCATTTGGATACTACGGTTGAAGAGAAAAAGTGTAATAAAGATATGATGATTGTTATAAGGCATGTGAACCTCTCGAAGGCTTCAGCGGAGTTTTGATTATCATCATCACGGCTCCCTCATGTCTCCCCTGGTGTTGTGTAAGGTAAGATGTGTCCACAAGTAAAGAGTTTGTTAAAGAATCATTTAAAAGCTGGCAGAAAGATGGTCGGAGAGGCGTTGGAATTCATTATTATGGAGTTGTATTATGGAATGATAAATTTATTAGGTGTAATTTATTCTCTCATCTTTTTTTTCTCTCTCTCTCCTTCTTTCTCTCAAGCTAGCTACTACCATTCTACCTTCGTCTTTCTCATTCTCTCTGTCTCTCTCCATAACAAACTGACTAACTAACTAACGAGGACGGCGAAGCGGTGAGCACTGCTTCATTGAATCTGTGCGACACCCCACTGCGCAAAACGCTTTGGCTCAGCGCAACTACCCGCGTCTTCACAGCTCGTAATTCTTGCATTATACTATCCGAATCCATGTGTCCAATCATCCCAAAACACAAACATCCGACGCAGGAAGCATGCGGTTCCAGACCAGGAGATGCGACTAGTCAAAATCCTTCATCTTTTTCTCCTTAACGTAACGCTCATAAGCGTCCTTCCTTCCCGTCATCTCCTCCTTCATCTCCTTCTTCATCTTCTTCAAAACCGCCTGCCTCATATCACCTTTATCTTTCTCTCTCTCTGCTGCGCTTTCGCTCTTGTTGAATTATTAAAAGAGATGATGAAATGCCTTGCCACCTTTTGAACTCGCTTATTTTCTCATTCATTAACTCAGCTTTAATAGAAAAGCTCGCACATCAAACATCTCATCATCAGATACACACGGCCGAGCCAATAAACTCTCAGCTCCGACTCTTTCCTTTCTTTCCCTCTTCCGTTTCTTCCGCAAGAGCTCCCTTCATAGACATACTATCATCGGTAACAAGCTCGTGGAAAGGAGCAATCCCAAGGGCGACGAAGACGACTCAATTGCCACTTGATAGATGCATAATAAAACCGTCTTCCTTCCAACACTTCCTCAATCAATCAACACGGAATCACGACATGGAATCAGATTAATTTACACACGTGTTCGAGCCTTGCATTTAATCAATCGGGAAAGAAGGCTTCTTCCACTCTTTTTCAGCCATAGCACCTTGTTTCTTGAAACAAGTCCTTAATCCGAACCGCTCCTAGCACCTGAACTTTATTGAATTTAAACAAGACACGCACCCTCGCTTATTTGGTAACGTTGTCTGACGGCTGATGCGTAAAAATATAATTTGCCACTTGATTATAAAATTCACACCATTCAATGTACATGTATGTGAAGCTTGGGCTATGGGACTCTTCTTAAGGATCTTGAGCTTAATGCCCTGGGAAAGAAATTGCTCGATAGTATATGAAACAACGTTCGATCTTCAGAAAATATCGAAGAAAGTCCAACGATTTACCACCGTTCAACGATTCCAGCCCCCGCCATGCTGGGTTTATATGAGCTGAAAGCTGGATTCGAAATTGAAGTATTGCAGTTCATTTGACCACGGACATAATACATAAGACTGCCACGGTGCAGAGAGACGATAAGGAATAATAATGAGCCTGGGCTTCTCTGATTCCAAAACCTGATTATTTTATCATGTCAGAAAGGCTTTAATGAGAATCAATCTTATGAATTATTAGCCAGCATATAAACATGTTAAGTTGTCGAGTTCATCCGCTCCAATTCCCATTCCTCATCATTTCTGGGGCTAATGCCACGGCTAAATGATCCTTACTAACCGCTAACTAACTCAGTTCTTCATGTCATTTGCTCCAACATCATCACATGGGTTGAGAATCCTTGCTGTTTTTAACGAGGCTTCACTTTGCACCCTTCCTGCAGAGATTCAGACTCAGGTAACGCTAACAAGAAACAGGAATTCAGATCGAGATGAATTCAACTTATGTTACTCTGTATCACCGCATCAGATCTCTGGGATGACGGGTTACCGGAGATGAAATTAATAAATCGGTTGCATCTCAATCCAGGTGAGTTTTTGCGCCCACTTGCCAACCGTTCTCGCACTGCTAATTAACTTGTCCCGGTATTCCATCCTGTCAATTAGCAATCTGCTCACATGCTCAATTGCACCAGTTACCACTGCATTAATCCTATCAACTTACAACACGGAATGTGCAGCTGGTTGATGAAATTCAGTGGAGAATTCCAACATTCATTATGGGATTTGATGTAGATTCAACCCTTGGTAAATGACTAATGATTGGGTTGCTAAACGGGCCATTATCTTGCAAACATTTCAAATGAGGATTTATGCTCCTGAAGAAACTGCTGAATGACAGCAAGAAGTAGAGGGTTAAAGACTGTTAAGGTTCGTCAACTCGGAATTTCAAACTTTTTTCCCCAAGTTCCATCATACTTGCATGTCATGGCTCCTGCATCATACTTTCGGCAAGACTTTTACGAATTTTAATAGCTGTAGTATGTAAAGTACTCTAAAATGAAATTTCAATGCAGTAACTTGCATCAACCCCCAACGACTAACAGGCTCGAACACCTCCCCAGTAAAAGTTTAATGGACATTTAATCTTGTTTTCCGGATTAAGCTATAGTCTGTGTACTTTAGAATTACCCGGACATGGATGAAACCCCCTTTGCCTTCCCTCTCCGGGTCTCTGTCTGCGTTTTATTAGGCGTGAAAGGGTTAAAGCTACAGCTTTGTAAGCACAACTCAGCCGGCGGAGCGGGAGGGAGTTAATTGAAAAATAATATTTTCTTTACAGTTGAAAAACATTTTCAATAGCGCAGGAGCTGAGTATAATGGCCGCGATTATGGGAATAAAAGCCTATCTTGATTTAGACTAAGGGGTTTGTTGTTACATTCTACAAGGAATGTTTTTCCTCTCGGCCTTTGATCCTTTATTTGATCCCCGAATTTAGTTTTGAAAACGGTGCGGTAGATTAGTATTTGCTTCTCACTCTCTCTCTCTCTCTCGTCTCCATTTCACACTGGTGTCGTGTACGTTGTTACATCCTCCCCTCTCCGGGTATTTTAGATGTCTTGAATGAGATACTGATCTGTATTATGATAGTGGAGTGAGCTTACAGTGTTTGTGTTTCCCTTCACATTATCAGATATGAACGGGACGGGAGAGGAAGGTGTTAACCAAATCATATCTTGAAAGCATACATAAACTCTTTCATTCGATGACAAAGCGCAGTTGGATAACTTCCAACTCGAAAACATGTAATCTTTTACCGTTACTGCGACTTGCCTGCCTTACACTTTGGGTATCCTGCTACCATCCAGTTATTCTTCACTATAGCCTTTCATTGCATTAATGACTGAGAAAATTATATTTTTTTCTTTTGTAACTCCAGCTGAATCAGGCACTAATTTCCCGAAATGACCAATTCTTTGGCTTTTTCATCTCATAGAGCGGCATATGAACGGTTTCTTTCTCACGGCAAAGTTGAACGCTCTGTCATTCGCCAAAATCCACCATACAATCAACTTAATTAAGGAAAATTACCCCAGGTATAATAAAAACGTGTAAATTTCGCAAACTAATCTTCGAGTTTGCCTTCAAGTTTGTCTACCCTCGACTGATCGCAGACCAACTTCGTCTTATAGGCCTTCATACCAGGACTGAGCCCAAGTCGAAGAACTGAAGGATGCGGAGGCAAGCAGCTGACGACAACGCAATTAAGTACGCGAACCGGTAAGTGACTGAAATGAGATGAGATGAGCCCTTTTACCTCGAGGAAATTGATTAAAAGAACTTGAGTTAATTTGAGTGCTGGCAGGCGTAACAAGTTGGAGTTTAGCAATGTTTGCAGACAGGAATGATGCAGCATCCGTCAGTTTTTCGTGACGAAAGATGAGCGACGAAGAAAGGATTTACTTTGCACACCGTGCTATTCCGATGGAACGAGGATCGAGATGAGAGAAAGACGTCCGTCGTGTTTGCATAATTAAGCGAGACACGATTTAGGGGTGGGTAAATTCTATTATTTTGATTCCACCTTTTTAGTCCCGTCTAGTAATTGCATGGGAAGTGAGCAGGAGTCTGTTGATTCCTTTCCGAACACGCAGGCTCGTATCTGTATAATTTACGATTATCGTACACAATTCATCCTCCTTCACCATTTACCCCGAACATGGCTTCTGGTGGTTGATCATGAAATTATCTCGAGCTCCGCACTTTCCCGTTCTGCAACTCTTCATTGTTCGAAGTCACTTATGGCAGTAGTTGCCTCATATTATGCGTGTCCTGACTGAACGGAGTCATCTGCCAGGGTACTTTTACAATTTCCTTCTCCCTAGCGAACAATTTCACATAAAAGCAAGTTAAACTAAAGAGCTAGCTCAGCCTCTCGGCTCGTCCGCCCTGGCAAAGACCAGAGTCTCGCAACCGTTTCACTGTTTTACTAAGGGTTGTAAAAGCGTCAATTTTTTCAACCGCCGCAGCAATCAGTGGCAGCTCTCTCATCATCATAGTCTCATCGTTTAATAAAAAATCAAGGGGTGGAGTCCAGCCCTTGTGAAATGGCAAAATAAAGTGTTATTTCACCAAACCCCTCTGCTCATCCGAGCTTCTGGCTTGCCAAGCCTCTGAACCTACTTGTTCTGCAGGCTTTCTATACTTCTAATACTCTGAATTCAGAGACAGTTTCTGGTCTGAAAGCAAAACATGGACGATTTGTACCCGACACTTTCTAGATTTAAGGGGTGACAAGTACCCGGGCAAAGGGGCCGGCAATTTCAATGATGACTTGGAAATCCGTCGTTTTTTCCGTATCAAGTCCTCAATTCTTGATTTTTAAGCATGTAAGTTAACTTCACCCGGGTCCTTTTTCAACCAAGGGTGACCTATCACCGGTGGTGTGCATGCCATCCTTAATGAAGAGCTTTCGCATTTTTAAAGGACTTGATTTGTCCCGCAGTTACATCTGCAATCTAGTAGCTTTTGTACTTGCCTGCCTTTCATTGAGACAGAATACTGCATACGCAGAGCCGTAACTGTTTGTGGAGAAAGAATTACGGTTGACATTTGTGAAGAGAGCAGGCTCTTTGAAAATTAGTTTCACTATTCACCCAAGCATGAATACACGACCCGCATGTCCCGCTGTGCCCCACAAAAACCATAACGAATAAATGATGGCTTAATTACATTCAGAGCCGACTTTTCAGTACGCATATGTGCTAGCACATTTACCGCTGTCGCTTTTCTTTTGACTTGCTCAGTCAATCACAGCCAGCTCCGCCTGCCTGCAAACTTTTTCAAATCAACGTCAATAAGGGTACAAGAATCAGCTGAAACTTTCAATGCAATGCACCCCACTTACTCAAATGCACATACTTCGTCTTTATGCTTTTCCTACCTGGCTGCGGCTAAACGGTATCGTCTTAATCAACTGTGCCGTGATGACGATACACTTGCTACTGTCGGTAACAGAATCACAAGTTGTAGCACTCGCCACAGTCATTAGAAGGACCCCAGCCTATGTACTCTACCTTTAATTTCTTCAACATAAAAAGCGTTTTCCGAAGCCGACCAAAGACGGTTTTGGCTTTTAGGCATCGTATCATCATAACAGACGGCGAAATCACAGAATCAGAGCCAAGGCATCAGACAAAGGGAGCTCTACGCCAAGGCACACTACCTGAAATGAGACGATGGCCTCAGGTATTTAAATTAAGGTGACTAAACGCCGTCTTGTCTTATCTATCATGTTGATCGATAAACGCTTGAGCGACTGACGATAAGTACGTCGGCTTGATTTCTTTCTCATCATTCTGCACTTGTTATTGACTTATTATGGCGACTCCTTTAAGTGGATTCGAAACTATTCTCAAATCACCTGGCTTGGAAGCTTCCTTAACTTGCATTCCCGCTGCGTTTCATTAATGCCGGCTGGTGTTCAGGGGATGCACGGATGCATTTCCTCTTTCGTTTTGATGGATTCTCGGTGCTGCTATGAGATCAAATTCCGGATTCCTTTTCATCGTCATCCAAATACCCAGCATTGATCAATGCAAAGGGTGCAATTTATGTGTAATATCAACCTCAAACCTTAGTATGCGCATTCATGAAAGGGCTGGAGTTGTGAAACGGCATTACGAACACAGACAAAATGTAAAAGAACACCACACGGGTTTGAATCGGAGATAAAGTTTATCATTTCACAGCTATTAACCCGAACAAAAGTCAATGGCGGTAATCTAACGAGGGGGGAGGAGACATTTCAAGAGCCACTTAATCCCTCCACTTACATCGCCGCCACGGCCGGCTCATAAAGGAACATAATCCATTTAAATAGAACGGTATCATTGATCGCTCTCCCTCCCTCCCTCCTCAACCATATTGACATCCCTGGGCTCGTACTTACACCATAGCGACTATGCCGACAGCCCTGGAGGAAACCTTGGACAAATTCCAGAAACTCTCTCGTGGATCCAAATTTATAAGGACAAAAGCTCACCACAAAATGACACATGGCTTACTTACTTGTCTGGGTTTTGGGCTTGGACATATACCGACAGCCCTGAAGGAAACCTTGGACAAATTCCAGAAACTCTCTCGTGGATCCAAATTTATAAGGACAAAAGCTCACCACAAAATGACACATGGCTTACTTACTTGTCTGGGTTTTGGGCTTGGACATAAACCACCTCAATCAAAATTTTGACAGGCAGGAGTCCCACAGGATGATTTTGCATCTCTGCGTGTCCGAGCTAACCGCTTTATTTGATGTCGTAATAAAATGATACAGGGCTGTAAAGGGGCAGCCGACATGCTCATGTCCCTTGGGCGGAGCTCGTGTAGTTTACTCTTTCATTCTGTAATAAAACGTTCCCTTGAGACGACTGAATCAAATCCGAAATGAGTTGGGCGCGAATGTAGTAAATAATCGAGTATTTATCTCTGAAGAATAGGGTACTCAAATCTGTCATGGAGGAGCGACTGTCAATGGTATAGCTTGTATTTCAGATTATGACTTTTCAAATTTTGGGTCCTTGTCTCGATGCAAAATTTGGTGCCCACAGTCACGAATACAGATCACTAACAGGCAAGCTAATCTGTAGGCAAGATTGTAAACTTCACCTTCGGGGTCTCATTTGGTTTTGCATTTAACATAACGGAATTAAACCTAATCATAAATACGGTAGTAGTCTTGTTGTCATGGAAACTGAATTCGGTCATGCAGCCACAGCCTAGGACTGAAACACGACAATCGTCAACACGACGGCCCTGAGAGACGAATCGTTGCAAGAATCAACGTTACGTACATATACCCACGATCAATTCAGTGCTCGCACAACATCAAGAAATTCCATGCATTTTGAATCGAAATTGGATGTACCCAATACATGATGATCTCAATCTGCGTTTTGAATTCCATCCTCCGAAATCCCATCACCAGACCATGCGAAAAACATGATGACTTCAGAGACCCGAGACTCCAGCCGCGCCGTTACCCTTCTAAGCATTTGAGGACATTTACACAACAAGATTATTTCATGGAGAATTAGATGGAGCGACACAAACAAATAGGCATGGTAAATGTTTTCTTGTATTCCCACGAGCACGGCTTCTCACAGAGAATAATAGCTCGACTCTAGAGGAAAATGGCCTGCTATTTCCTCGACTCAATTTATTCTCCAGCGTCCCTGTCACACTCCATTTACTCACCTCTTTCAGTCTCTTTCAGCCTCTTTCAGCCTCCCGAGTACAAGAACCGGGTAACTAGCAAATGGTAACCCGGGTTCACCCAGTTCAACACCGCCAAAGTCACTGTGCATTCCACCTCCTCAGTCTCCTCTTCCCCTGCATACCCCTTACGAAGGCATCCTCTCATGCATACTCCTTTTGAACCAGCATCCTCCTCCCGGCCGCCACTCCTCCGTTCAATTCACACTCCAAGTGATATAGCATGCGGCTCCTCGAATCTGATGAGGGCTGCTAAAGTAGCATGCAGGCGGACAAAGAGCTCACTAGGCTGGCGAAGCAATCTCCTCCGCGTCTCCTCCATCTCCTCCCAGTTTCGCTACGGTGATGATGCCATGCCCTCCCGGCATGGCTCCTGCCCCAGCCTAATATCCGTTCCCATTCTGCTTCTATAGAGATGAAATTGAGCTCATCATTCTCACCATGTTCCGCGGCTGAGAGCCGCGTAAAAAACTCTATTGCCGCTGTAACTTCCTTTCATGATTTGCAATAAGGAATTCCGGCACGGTGCACTTGTGGCAGTCGCTTTACTTACTCGCCTCTTTGGCAAAGTCCCTTAACTCTTTTGGGTTAAGCAATGGGGATTTACTCTCCGAGGATGCAAAAGCACCCAAATACAACTCCTTCAAGTACTGTTCGAGCAACGGCGTTGGAGAAAGCGAGCTTTTTTGCATACTTACCAGACCTGGGACAGACTTGAGTTAAGCGGTGAAAGCCCAACCCATAAGAAAAATAGTGTTGACACTAGGATTTTTCTTTGTCCTCCTCAACTCCTTGGTCTGTTCACCTTTTTCCATTTTCCGGGGAATTTACACCATTTACATTTTCACTACATTTTCTAACAAATTCTTCCTTTCCCTCGCCCTCTTCCCAGCTTCCGGATCCAAACAAGCTACATGTTTCTCCCTGGCAATTTTCTCCTTCCGTGTCACCAATTTCTTTCTCCCATCACTCCCTCTCAGCACTATCCCTCTGTATTTACATATATACGAAGGACAGGAAGGAAGGAGGAGACGAGACACAAGGAAGGGATTGCAATAGAAATTGCCATGGGCCCATATTGGAGAACAACAAAAAATAGTTCTTTCCTAGTTCTGTAGAAAACTATACATGTTATAGAGTCTGCCATTTTCTACTTTTAAAGAAATCACATTTCTTTATTTGTATTCCTCACTTATTTACTATTCATTGATTCCATTCACACAATCTCTTCCCTAATAATCAAAGGCGGGAATACAATCACGGACCGAACCCTTGAAGAAATTACCAAATCCAAACAATCTCTTTTTCTCCATCTTTTAAACCTTTCAACTCTTGCTCCATCTCATCTCTCCAATATGTACATAGCTACACACTCAAGGTAATAATTCTGAGGTCTGTGTTATTCGGCAATTTCACATTTCGATATACTTTCTTCTTCAAAAGGCCGCAAATATTTTCAGCTTCGTGCAATCAATGATCATGAGTTTTTCTTTCTGCCTTTGGGTCGTACATATAAGCTTTGTGTATTTCCGCATTTCCATTCCATCTCGTTCCAAATTCTGGTTTGTGAACTCAATTTCCTCCAAGTAGTGGCTGAGCTTTCCCTACTTTAAGATTCAATGCTTCTCTAGAGAACCCTTAAGTTTAAATTGCTCGTACAGAACCGACCAGATTTGAAAATTATCGGTTCATCTTTTCCTCACATTTCTCACTTACAGTATCATCTTCAGTATTAGCATCGAACGGGTGGATGGGTACTTCCTTTTGGGATTTTCAAAACAAAAAAACTTGGAAAACTACCTTTAGTTCCAGTCCAGAATTTTTGAACGTGTTTTCCTTTGCTAAATCCTTTTTAAACCAGGAGTATCCGCTTTTGACATTTTTGTTTTGAAGACAGGCCTTCAGCCGATAATGAATTTGAAAACCGAAAGACCGACACTCATGTTCCAGTTTTAGAACATTTCTGATTCTACAAATTGTATACAAAAGTTAGGATGTCATTATGTTCTTCAAGTCCATGAGCCAGCAGGTCCAAGTCAGTCCAATGATCGAGCCAATTTCTGACACCATGGCACTTGCGGCCCGACCTGTAGATCAAAGTCAGTCCAATTACCCCATTAATCATTATTTATTTGGCCACTTTAATAACCAGAGGCACTTGGTGCATCATAATCCTTAAGTTTTATTAAAAAATTCCACCACCTTTCTCTTCTCCATAATCGCTCCTCTCATTCAGATCTGCTCCCTGCTCCTTATTTTCAGATAATCCACAAAAGTAGCTCGAACAACCTCGTGTTTCAACTTTTACATCTGTTCTCTTTTCCATCTTTAAAATTCTTCTTAACCCTGTCTTTAGGCTGGATCCAGTTAGGCTCCACTCCTGCTTCTGCTACTTTTTCGATCCTCAATCTCCCATACTTCATACTTGTTAGCAATTACACGCATCCTGGCAGGAGTTAAGTGTGTTGCCCGGAGGAAAGCACATTACAATCATCTTATTATCATCACCTTCTCAGTCAAGTTGCTGTCAGTATTTAGCTCTGTGTTCACACCTCATTTCTTTAGGTTCTGTTCATGCGCTACTTTCCATCGGTAGATACAGAATCTTCCGAGCCAGGGGCAAATCGTCGTGCCGATACTAGTTATGGAACCACCGGCTAATTTTGATTCATAATTCTTAACTTCTAAGTCAATTCATTAATTCAAGTTATACCTCCATCTCTTCCATTCCAGTTCGAGATGTTTCATTTTGCTACAAAAGATGAACAGAATCGGCGTTTCCCTACGTTTCATCACGTTTTATAGTAACATAAGGAGCTCACTTGGCTCACTCCATTCGCTTCACCCCCATCAGCATAATTGAACCTCCCCGCCCACCAATTGTACTTTCAATCCAAGTGTAATTTCCCGATTAAAGTAATGACAATGAGATAATTACACGTGATTCATTTCATTTTGTGTTGAAATAATATCAAGTTACACACATTTCTTTGATCACTTTCATCTGGCTGATTCCTCATCCGGAACGATAGAGGCGTTTCTAAGTAATGACAATGAGATAATTACACGTGATTCATTTCATTTTGTGTTGAAATAATATCAAGTTACACACATTTCTTTGATCACTTTCATCTGGCTGATTCCTCATCCGGAACGAAAGAGGCGTTTCTCAACATTGCATATTACTACTGAATTTGCTCCTTCCACCTTTCCACCAATTCCATGCCGCCAGTGCCATTAGCCACCGCCATGAACCGTATACAACCTGTCGCCCCATTGGCTTGCCATTGCATGTTATAATGATACATACGGCAGAGCAAAAGTGCATACACCTGTTCGCCGCCATGTCGTGAATGAGCGACGCCTTACCTGCTCATAGTCAGCTTCATGACGAGTGAAGGTGTGCACGCTAATTAAGTGGCAATTATTCGCCCCTACAAGAGTGTCAGCCGGTAGTGCTACCAATTACACTTGATTAACAAGCTATAATGAGATATTTAATTGAGTTCCAAGAGGAAGTCCAAAATGGATTGTGCGTGGACCGAAATGAAAGAACAGATTAGCGCCCTTGATAACCTCCCACGCTAATTCTCGCTAACGAAACAAGTACAGCAAAAAAATCACCGAACAAAGCACACAAACCATTGCAACAACCCCTGTGGCCCTCCCGTCCCTCGTTATCCTTGTGTGACTGGGGAGTAACGAAAGAGGACGGGCAGTCACATGGCATTATGCATTTCTAAGCGACTAATTCACGTTAGGTGTAATCCACAAGACAAAACCACAACAGGAGCATGAACCATTGCATACAAACGAGCATTTCAACAAACCCGATCGTTTCAAAATAGCCTTGACGCAATAATAACACACTGCCAAAAAAGCTTTTGAGAAGCGGTTATTGAATTTTTTAATTTTGTTCCAAGCTTGGGCCAGTCAACGCCACTGAGTCTTCCGACTCCAGCATTGGCTGCTTCGGCCAGGGACTGACACCTGGGAAGGCAAATCTTGTGAAGCTTTCATATTCTTGGAACAGATCCAATATAGAAAAAAAACAATTTCACAAAGTTTGAACAAGCTTAATGGGACGAGAGATCCGGTATTTGTGGGAGACATGTGAGGAGGATCCTGGCCCTTTTGCTCCGTTGACCTTATGCGCTCAGAGTGCCGGGAGGGCGTAGGATGTGCCGGCTCGCTTGTTGAAAAAATGAAAAGTGGGAAGGATCATTATTGCAAGATAGATGTGCATTTATAAGGTGATAAAGTCCGACCTGTACCTCCCCCTCCACTGCTCAATTATGTGCAGGACACAAGGCGAATGAGCCAAGGGAAGATAGGGATGAGATGCAGAAGATAGAGGCGAACTGACGCTTAAGAAGCCAGGAGAGAAAAGATAGTGTGCAGGATTTTTGGATGGACAGATCCCACACCTTTTTCACTCATCATCTACGTCACCAGAGAATTATACAAGGGATTTTGCTACTTTAATTTATAAATGTTTTCATCTCCGAAATACACACCTACTTCATTATCACTAACAGCAGAAACATCAGCCCTCAAACCAACTTGCTCTCCATCTTTCAAGAGCTCGTGCTTATCTGGTTTCCCGGCAATGCAATTCAGGCTGGGGCTTCACATTTGTGGAAGCTCAGAAATGAAACTAAAGGCAAAAGAATAACTGGCTTCTCCTCCTCATTTCCCTCTTTCCATTTTAAAAGTGTGTAGTACACACGCTTTTCTTAATTCCTTTTCCTTTTCTGTATGCTTTTGTATTATTTACTGTATGACTTACTTCATTTTTTTTTTACTTTTTTAACCTGATCAGATCAACAGGGACGGTATCCAAGCCGGCTGAAATAGTCCGGGGCGGAAGGGCCTGGCCAAGGTGTTAATATTTAGCAGTGTATGGTGTCTTGCATTAGATTTAGCATCTCGGCACGATCCTTTGGCTCCTCGATCCGGTTAAGTAGCCCCTTGAGGAAATAACCTAGCCAGTAGGTTATATCAACACGGGAGACAGACACGCAAACCTCATTATTAACATATTACACGAGCTAAATGTAATTTGAACGCCATGGCAATTTATTTCCATTTCTATTCTTGTTACAATCCGACCCTCCTCCACAGTTATCTACACCCCCATAGCAATCTGGACCGTAGGACAGCTTCATGATTATTACGAGGTTCGTAGGTTGGTTGCACCATTCTTTTTTCTGGGTATTTGACCTGGAGGTACAAAAGGCTTAATCATTCAGAAACCTGTGGCTAAACCTACGTTTTTAAGGCTTTGCATTTTTCTTAAGCTGAAAGGTTAAAACTGAAAGCTCAAAAACTGCAAACCAAAGCTTTGTAGGGGTCGCATGGATCTATAGATTTGACCACCTGATTACAAGCGCCGAGCGAATCTCTAGTTAAGTACCAGAAGCAATGACATAAATCAGGCTCGAGGTGACGCTGCGCTGCGCTTAACAGTGCCGGAGGCATCTGTACTGTAGAATGACAGCGTAGCCAACGCTTAGCGTCATAGTGAAGGACACCGCTTCATGAACATGAACAAATTGAGATTGAGGCCCAAAGCGTTAATTACACTCCGACGCTGGCCTTCGGCCAGCGTACCTTAAAAAAGAAATGTAGCACATGAAGAGCCAGATACCGCTGT
>VRMD01000745.1:0-22183 GCA_009872375.1 Sminthurides bifidus | reverse complement strand
ACTTGTGCCGAGCTTTTGTCGCTGTAATTTAGGGTAAACAATACAGAGAAACCGTACGACTCTAAAAGCATAAAACGTGAGCTGTCCTTCCATAATTTTAAAACTATGCATGCATTATGCACCAAGAATCTTCTTGTGGTTTCTTAGCTCGTTTATGCTCTCAAGGTAATTCATGAAGTAGGAACAAATTGGCATTGGGGACCCGCATTAGGTTTTGATAAGTCAATTAATAGCAGTACTTGTAAGATACTTGCACTGCTTCGCTTCCCGGATCAATGGTGCATGGAGAGTGTACAAAAGTGAGGTTCATGATACAAATTACACGGGCACAATACACGAAAAGGATTACTTAGAGGCAGTTAAGGGAAGCCAGGGGAGTGGGTTTATAAACTGAGGAAATAAAGTAGGATAATAATAATTGTAAATTTCATGATCTGTTTTATTGTGTGGTAATTAGCCATGATGTAGGCTGAGGGAGGGGAAGCGGAGCCGTGATCCTTTTTTCAATGAGCGGAAAGGAAAAGTTTGAAAGGGACTCGTAAATGAGGGCTTTTTGAATCGGTGAAAAATATTTCGGCAGATAATTGCACTAGGGAGGCTCTGAAAATGATGGCAGTGAAGGGGAGCATCCTGTGATGGGATGAAGATGAAATCGGTCGCTGAACCGAAAGGCTTCCTGGAGCCTAGTACGTGTTCCTTGCATCACCACATTGAACTGATGGGAAGAAGGGAAAGTGGGACTGGTGAAGCTGCGAAGGAAATGAAACCTTTGAGTGAAACTTTTGGGAAGAACTGGATTAGGGAGGCGAGGCAACTCACGGGTGGGGAAGGTGTCGCAGGCGAAGACATTCGGACTAATTCCCAGTTAATATTTCCTCACCATAAAACTGTCTCATACTTGATGATTTACTGATGTCCGACAGTGTTTGCGAGGCCACGAGAGTTTTATGGAGCGCAATGATTTTTTTTGTTCCAGCATTACAAGCCCGTATTATCTTCCGTCGGTTTATCTCTCGGGGTCTGCGGTACTTAATTGATGCACAAGTTCTGCCCCATAGCCTAACTCATGAGCTCTTGAGTTACCGGAACAAGTTGCTCCTTGTCAGGTCAGCTGCGATACATATGAGTGAAATACACATGCATTCGTTCAAACTTTTTAGCCAGCTCAACATTTTCACAAAATGTTGTAAGCCCCAAAGATAAAAGTTTTTATCCTTCATGGCATCTAAAACGGTTATTTAATTACTCGCTTGACAATCAACGTCTGTGACGGTGCTTGCGATGGAGCCAGTGATAACTCATGTCGTTGTGGAGTAGGCACTGCAAATATTTACTGGTGAAGAAGTGCAGCATTTTCGCATCTCCTATCATAAGATGGACGTCCAGGGTTTGGCATCATGTGGCTAAGACTTAGTGGTGATCTCGTCTTAGATCGCAGGCCAAAGTTTTCCGATTATAGCTATGGCAAGTGTAGAGGCTCTGTGACCTGCATTATGTCCTTCAATCGACTGCTTTTTAGATCCAGGTTCAAAAGTTGGAAAGTGAAAACTGTAATTCGGGAATGGGAAAACATGAGGAACTGGCAGGGACGGCATTGATGGAAGTAAAGGCCCTAATTTTAAGTACCTAATCCCAGAATCTAGGAAGAGACAAAAGCAATAATCGGATAGTTTCCTCTGACCGTATCTAACATTATGAGGGGCGTAAAAAAGTATTGATTCCGTTTACTACCGCTGATTCGGGTACAAAAAGCATACTTGCTTTTTATTAGCAGGGGGAAATATGTCCACTGTCGGGAAATGCGATCCATCGCACAGATTCCAAACCGATTCCGCTCTCGGAGGGACTCTTCCAATGGCATTTGTCCATAGACGATGCCTCATCACCAGATGACCTGTTGGGGTACGTATCCTACTCACGATTGTCATTATGAAACCTTTCACTCACCGAGATTCCTGGAAACTCACCGTGCTCACGATACAACGTTCCGGTGTAAGTTACCCTGGGGAAGATAGGGGGAGCAGCAGCGGGCGTTTCTCAGATCCTTTGCATTTGTAAAGGAAAACGGCTTTATTTCGTCCAGGGCTTATTCATGGCCTAGAGTTTAACCTTAGTTGTGGTAAATGACGTGGTGGATGCATTAGCCGAATCAGTTTGAAGGAAGGGAATTGACTGAAGCTGGGCTGCGTATTATTGCAGTTCGTTGATCGTATCGGTGAAGACGGAGAGGTTTTTGCTAATGGCAGGAGAAAAAAAGAGGCGGATGTACGCGAGATTTGATTGTTTTTAGATTAAAAAAGCAATTCTGTGTTTGTGGCAAGATGGCATGGACGATGGAAAGAGTACGTGTTGATTGATGCGAAACCGCTCAACTTGAGCATCTCCATACGCGTCTTGCTACAATGTTAATTAGTGCTGTCACAAAAAACAACAGCTCTGAGGCTAAATTACATCCCGTGATATGGCCAACCTGAGCAGGGCAAATAGGCACTACAGCGTAAAGACACGATGGCATTCGAAAGCACAAAACGAAAAATATACGTAAAGCTGAAGTAAGCTGAAGGACCCGGAAGATGATCCAGGTCACAGCCTTTTCTTGAGATTGTGAGAAGAGTAAAATGACTACGAAGAGTGCTCGTTGAGCGGTTCACGAGCACTAATGAATTGTACAAGAGATGTAGGGAATTTGAAATCAATTTTCACAGAACATACTATATGAAAGGTTATTAATGGAAAATGAGAAAATCCCTGAGGAGGCTTGGAAGCATTTATCACGAAATGGAAAATGGTTGCGTGTAGGATGCTGCAGGTGCAGCTGATCAAGTGAATGAGACCTGGTTGTGACGACGGTGCGAGCCCCCTCCCCCATGACGTGTTTCCAGATGAGGAAAAATAGTATCTTTTGTCATTTGACGAGGAAGATGAGCAATGAGCATGAGTAAAATATTGCGGGGTTAATAGTCATCCTTCTTCTTGCGCGTTTCAAATCTACGCCTTTTCACTTGATTGCGTTCCAGAGCAGGGTACAGTGGTGTGTAGATGGGATGAAACCGGAGATACTGGAGACTACTTGGTCTCGACTGGGATGGATCGTAGGTTGGACGACTGCACTTTCCCAGCACAATCCCAATGGGGAACGGATCAGCGTGTTTATGAACAAGAACAAGTTGATTTGATGACCAGGAATGATGGGATTGGAAGGCAGATGAGACAGTGATCATTCTCGGTTCGGTTGTTGGTAATAAGATGGAGAGATTGTGGGAATTAGTTCAAGAAAGCAGACCGAGTTCTCCCAATCCTTCCCTTTACCACCATGCGGAGGAGGAAGAGAGAAAGTGGAGAAAAATACACTTCTTTTTGTAGGAGTAACTGGAAAAGGACTTGGTGGAGAGAGAAGAGTCGACGGGATTACTCTGACCGTGAGTTTCGACTACTATGAGGTTGACGAAAACGGAGCAAGGACATGTTATTGGTGAAATGGCTCGTTTGCGTTCTGAGAATGAGCGGCAATATTTGCAGCGGCAGCTCAGATAAGAAGATATGACGGAACCGCGTACTTTGGCTCGTTCTAAAAGAGGAAACTTTCGGCTGGGAATTGTAACAGTTGGGGTAAATCCAGGCGGATGGGAGAAATATTGTAGTCGGATTTGATAATATTTTGCCTCGACTACTTTCCTGCTAACTCAGCGTCATTTTTCTATTTTGATCCTATAAACGTTTATTTGTTGTGGAATGTTTTCTTGTCCGGGAGAAAAGCAAATGGCAATGTGCTGCTACTACATGTGGATTGCGCACAAAGGAATTTTCTCCGATGGCTTTCCTGTCATAATAATACTGTAACGTGGCCTTTTTCAAAAGGTGCAGAGAAATTCCAGATCATGAGACCCTGTCACAGAGGCTGGAGCGGGTACAAGGAACGGATTTTTCTATATGTGAGTTGCCTCTGGACCGAAATTGGACTGATGATAGGCCATGTCTGGGGGAGAGAGAGAGAGAGAATGCTTGAGAGAGACAGAGAATTTTCTTTAAGAAAGACACGACGATGATGAATACTTGAGTGAGGGAATGGTGGAAATGCAGTGGTTGTTTCTATTTGCTGAGGAAACGGTGTTACCATTCATGAACACATATTTCCATGTGTCATTACTAGAAGTACAAGCTATTTATTCACAGAGATGGCTACATATCTGGAACAAAAAAAAGTCTCTCGCCAAAAGCCTTGACATGTACGAGCCTCGTATGCACGACATGTATCTGATGCTGTGAGCAAAGAAGTGCTCAGCTGGAGTAAGCAAGCTCCGCGTTTCAAATGACCATGGCGGAAGCAAGAGATATTGTTGTTCAAGTCACATTTTTTACACCGAGTAAAACTTTAATGGAGACCTTGTAACCTTATGGGTTTGTGGGAATGGCTGTCTGTCCTTGTGTCATTCTTGGGAGGAGAAGCAAGAGAGAGAAAGAGACGGGAGCAGAGAGTGAGCGACGTGTCAGGACAAGTCCGGGAAATTAATAGCGGTGTAGATAGCAGAATGAGGAAAAGTAGCTACGAGAGAGTAGGAGAGTAAGTCGATTTGGATTGTGAAAGTTTGTGGGAGTATTGTGTGCACGCTTTTAATTTTTCTACCTCCTCAGAATACGAAAACATGGACCAACACCTAACGATGTGGTGATTGATTAATGAGGTCGGAGCGACATTCCCTTGGCAGGGGCGTGATTGGAATTTTTTGTAAAAAATTTCATCAGCTCGAACCACCAACCCGCCGAAAAAGCTAACGAGAACTTGAGTGAGACGACAAATGTGTTGGATTGATTACTTACAAGGGAAGTAAAAGCCCGAAGGAACTGACTGCACAGGCTGTAGGAAACAACCATTCCGATTTCCTCAACAAGCATCCGAACTAATTTCCAACACTTGTTATTGTAAGGTGAAAGCAAAGTGGCACTGGGGGCAACTGACCCAAAACTGAAGCTGTGAATGACTATCTTGGAGCTTTCAGTTGCTACTACTGGACTTAACAGTAGGTTCACTTCCAAGTGGGAGTCCACAGGTCACAAAACGTGGTAGCCATGACCACTTGTGAAGAATCCTGGCAGTGGTCGGAAATCTATTATTTGAAATGAGGATGAAGCGAGATTTTCCAGGTTTGTTAGTAATTCATGGCTGATGAAGTTTGTGATGCTCTTGGGGAATGTGAGTTGAGGGGGAGGGGTTGGAAGTAGATGATGGGGTTGGACTGCGAATTCTGTTTTTGGTTTATAACCTCTCTGAGGAACGACAGAACGTTTGTAAGTTTCCAGCAGGACGGTTCTTGAGTTGCGGCTAAAATTTTTCTGCTTTGGGAATCAACACAGTTTCATCTCGTATCAGAACAACTTTTTCAAGTCTTGCTATCCAAGACCAGGAGATTGACTCAAGAATCCGCCTTTATCATCAGCTTTTCATTTTCTCCTTCCATGGTAGTGCTCTTGGGACTGGGAAGGAAGTTAAAATTCAAAACGCAAACCTCTGCTCCCAAATTTTGAAACAATGGCAAACTTTTCTGGTTTTACTAGCTTCGAATTAATTGACAATCACCTTTTGATGTGGAAGAAACATTCCTAAACCTTCCATTACAGGGAACTTCAACAATGTTAGCGAATTCAGGCGCCACTTTGGCCTAGGTAGATCATACGTCGATGTAAAGACCAAGTAACCCAAAGGATCTTGCCGCTTGCTTGAAGTAAAGTATTTCAGACTGTTATTGCATCCCTAGATACAACTTGTGGCTTACTTCTGCGCATGCAATGCCATGTCAGCTCCTTTTTCTATCACGTGTATAAATTCCTCATTTAGGTTTATTACCCAGTTAGTGGGAGCAGTGCAAGAGCCAGTTAGCTGCAAAAATGTGGTTAGAATGTTTAGCCTGGGTCTAGACAGGAAGTTGAGAAGAACATTTTATCGCCGTTATAAATTTTCGCAGACGTCGCCTTTCGGAATTTCGGGAGAAATAGGTACGACACAGTTGGTGATATTGAGCACTGGGCTGATGCCTCATTCGAGAATCGCAATTCACAGATTTTGTTGCTGAAATCATACGCCAAGTAATCTATACTGCAAGTATTGGGCTTCCTTATCGCTTGCAGCTGGTCTCTTTGTTGGTTGGGAAGGAAAACGCAGATGAATTTGTAGCTGTGATCAAGACTTTTCATTAGTTACATTAACAAACTTCAATATCTTCCTACAAATGTCTCTAGCTGTGTGACACTTGAGCAAGTGTCTTGATGGCTCAGCCATTTCCGATCTAAACAGGTAATTAACTGAATGGCTCTCGGTTTTCTAGCCAGGATGGGAACGTCTTTTCTTAAACGGCTGATCAAGTTCTCTTGGTGAGTACCGGAGATTGTTGATAGTTTTGCTATTCTGAAGGTCTGAAAACATTTTCGCTCCTAGCAGAAAGAAAGCATAACGATTTGTGGAAATGAGAAAAGCTTCCAGTGCAATTTAATACGAAGACATTTTGAGGTCATGTGAAAAAGTTTATGGAATGTTTTCGACTTTTATGATTAAGAAAGAAAGGGTTTGTAGAGAATTCTAACAAGGAAGCATCTTGCACTGGGCCATATTAAACGGTCTTATCACTAAAATGGGACGATTTGGAGGCCCCAACTAAAGACTGTGATGGTAATATTTGTCCCTGTTTAGCTTAGAGCTAGTCAGTTGTTCGGCTATGGTATCCGCCATTTCTACGGTGAATATCTTATGGGCCATTATGACAGAATTCTTTCGGTATATAGCAGTCGCTAGACAACTAAGATTTTTTGTCTCTTTCTCTGTCCGTTGCATGTATTTTTTTCAGGATGCGGAAAATTACCCAACAGCCCATTATTTCGGCTGGCTAAAAGCAAACTCCAGTATTGATCGGCTAGCAGCTTTTTTATGTGGGTTACTACATGTTCGTAAAAGTTTGTGAGTACTTTGAGCTCGCCTAAGAAGAAATTACACGCTTGGAAGCATTCCCCTCTGTTTATCGTCTTTGCTGATGAGACAATTCCTAGATGAATGTCAGGGTTGTATGTATGCAAAGACTTTTTGCAAGAGTATCTCAGCCCATTAGTCTTTTAGCATTAACGACAGGCTCTGGGCTGGATGATTGCGTTTCAGCTCGTGGTAAAAAAGCAGGCAGTACACTTACGAAGATGGGTACGGTACACCTCATCACGACAGTACATTTGTGGGGGATGCTGGAGTAGAGTCCCAAGGACGAGGGAACAAGTGGTGGTGGTGGTCCTAGCTGAATTTGAAGAGGTTTTGAAACAAGAGCAGTTTTGTAAAGATTTGATTGCCGTGAAGAAAGGTTCGTAGGAGCTTGGGTTTTGGAGCATGAGGGTGTGGAGAAAACGTGCGGAGAAAGACGAAAGAAAAATTTATAGGGTGGAAGTGGGGTTGAAATGGTGTTGATAAGAGGAAAAGATATTGATAATAGTGATGGTATTGATGATGTGGTGAATCATCCGCCATGAAAGGGAAACAATATGCAAGAGGACGCGGGGGCATGGAGCAGTAGTCCTGGGACAAAGAGACTGGGAAGTGAGGGAAGGAGGAGGAGAAAATGAGAATAAGACAAGATGGTGTCGATGATGATGAGAATGGGAAAGAGACAAAAGATACTGAGGGTAGTGTGGGATTGGGACACTGGAATGGTCCGGAGAAAGAAGAGGACAAAAGTGCACCGAGAGTCGGAAGGGAAGGAAGAGAAAGAGGAATTCCAAAGTGTGAACCGGGATTTTCGGAAGATCGACACCCTGAAGGAGCAGGAGTGGTAGTTGTTGATGATGGCTGTGGGACTGCCTCACGAGAGGGTTGGATGAGGAAAAGGAAATGATGAGAGCTGTAAGTGACTTGGTGGAAGGGGTCAGGATCGGAATCATTTCATATTCTTCTCAGTCAAAAACACGTGAATTTTTAACGAGGACAATCCATCTAATGAATTACGTTGTCTGCATTCCGTCCTGCGCCGGCAGTCAAGCGAAACTGTAAAGACTGTGTGGAAATCCGGACGAGAGGCGGCATTATCCCCGTCACTTGCAAATGGAACAGGAATCACCCCCGCTACACTCTCAAGGTTCAAAGCGCAACTTAAGATTACACTCCAGCCGAGATGATGCTCCATTATTGCAGATTGCGCAAGCATGAGCTCTTAAGCCGTTAGCACATGCCGTTCCGTCCCTGCGTACATTTGGTTCGGTGAGAGAGAGAGAGAGAGAGAGAAAGAGTGGTCTGCAATCATGACTTTTCCCTCCTGGAGAAGAAAGCACCAGTCAAGTAGATCGAGTCTCTCAAGACCTGTTAGTTTTCCAGCAAAAGGGAGCTTATATGTACAAGGAAAACATGTGGTCATGACGTCAGCATAAATGAACGGCACTGAATCCGCAACCGAGTTGAGGGACCGTGCCCTACGTCGGTAGAACAGTAGGAGAGTCGCAAATACTCGTGTGAAAGCCCCAAGGGATGCTGAGGGTAAGGAACTGTTTCAAATATTCAAGTAGATGTGGGTAAGAAACAAGTGTGTTGGGGTGTGCTATGCAGTGCGACACTTGTGTAAATTTACTCATTGGGATTTCGAGGGGAGTCCATCGGACGGAATGGGTACAAGTCTCTCTCAATTCCTTCATTCGTATGCGGTCACCAACTTGAGACGCAGTACAACAAGGTCCAGCGGGGGAAGAGCCAATAAAAATATTAAGCTTGATGGGCCCAAGTCCATCGAGCTTGTCATGTAGGTGGCGGATGTCGGACAAGAGCGACTGGTTAGTGGTGAAATATGCAATAGGGAGCTGAAGAGTGACATGTAATTCGGGAGTGCTGATGGGATTTTCATTAATAGAAAATCCTCCGTCCTTGAGAGAGAGGGTTAATGCAGTGCAGTAAACTGCGTGCACTTGACGAGCTCTCTAGTAGTGCAGGACTGCAGGAAGACAAGTTTGCAAGAATGCGGAAAACAGGTGGCTGGAATGTGGAGAAGGCGAGAGGGAATCGCGAGAGAGAAAGTTAGCGAGCGACGTGGGAAATCTGGGTGAAAGTTTAAGAGAGAGCAGGGTGGTGAATATGTGATAGACTTTTGGTATTCACTGGAGACAGAGGGGATGGCCGTGCGAGCAAAGGATTGTGAGTGAAGAGGGAAATTGCCATTCCAAGAATGAAGATGAGAGGAGAGTGGTGCCAGCCACTGTGCTGGCAGTAAAAGTTTTCAGGAATTCCAGCTCAAGCTGTGATTTCCGAAAGAAATAGGGTGAGGGGATTATTTAATAAATTTCAGTTTGCTCGAAATACAACCAGCCAATAAAGTCAAGTGTTTTACGAGAGAGAGTGAGTTCTCCTCCGAAACGTATTTGGAAACAGTAAATAATAGGATTGTGCAAAGTACTTTCGTCTCCCATGCAGTAGTAAAAGCAAATCGAATCGCGAAAGCGGATGTCCATCAATAATGTATGTGAATATCGGATTACCGAAAAACGCAGATAGCAACGGCTGGAATCTTACATAGTTTCCAATAACTTTCTTTCAATTGCTCCCAACCAGTCCAAGGTTGCGCTGATGTTTCGTGACTTTGCTCTTGCTCCAGGGACTAAATGCCTCGTTATATAAGCATGGCGGGGGGGAGTGAAATTCTTTTTATACCTTTTAAGATTTCTTGGCACTTGAGAGCTGAGACTGGCAGTTGTGAACTTTTTTTCTTCGATACTTGAGGATTTGGCGAAAAGACTGTTGTGGAGGAAAGCTTCTTGTCTCCACGGTCCTGTACCAACACCGACAGGGTTGAGTCAAATGTTGTATTCATGAATGGCGGGTTCCAGCCGTAGCAATTGAGCCATGAGAAAGTTCCTCTGTGCACTAGCTAGAGGATATAATACCAAGTTTTACCGAAATCCAAATGATGAGCTATGAACATCTTTGAGTGGTTGACTGTTTTGCTTCCACGAAGTTTCCTTGCCAAAAAGCAACTTGTCAGATAAAACTATGTGAAACAAGTGTGCTCTTCACTCCACTAGTTACGTTACAACCCTAGATTGAATCTGCACCAGTGGCAATAGCTAGATAGCAGGAAGAGGAGAAAGCTGAAATGCGTCTCGCCAACTCCTCTCTTGGTCATTCAAAGAATCCTGTGCAGCATTTACATGATCTATGTCTCGACAATCAGACGGAGGACGGTGCCTGAGAGTGACTTAAGAAGAGTCTTGTGGCGATTTCGCCAGCTCGCTTCCACTCCTTCGCCATAGCCACGGATTTTTCAGTTCTGGTCTACAGGATCTCCGCCCAAGTGGCGTTCATCCGAGTAATATGTAATGTTATCAAATCGTTAGAGGTGTGATCTGAAAGCGTACATACGATGCTTCCTGTCACAGCCCATCTTGGTTTCCTGACATTTGGTTAATATGCTTTCGGTGCCAGATAAAAAAACCACTGGAGAACAGATCGTGCCGGTTCAGCTCTCGTAACCAGTTCAGTGGTCGCGGGAGTCCCACCCGCGTTCTGCTCCGTGCACTTGGACAATGGTGGATTTGCTGGAGTATGATACCGAAATCGGAGGATCAAAGAGATTTCTCCGAGAATGGAGTCAAACTGGAAATATTAGCCTTAATAGGACAAGAAACAAGTCTAGGGGAAATTGCCACGCAAGGACTTACGCCCAGACTTGCCTTGCTGGATAAGACAATGGAAAGTTTGATTTACGCATTGCGTTCGATCAATGAAATATTTTCCCGAAATGAAACCGCAGGCAGGAGAAACTCAAGACTTTTCCCCAGCTTCTTCCTCCGTCCTCTCACAGGGCGGGCATTAAACGGGAAATAAAACACGGAGTCCACATCCTGTCCCCTTTCAACCACGTGTTGGTACCCCTACGTCCTTCGCGGGCACAATTCCCGTCCATTCTCAAATATCCAAGGAAATAAAGATTGAGCCTGTGGTTTCAGAAAAGACACCCAACCGCCAAAGGAGTGACATTAAAACCATGTGTGGCACAATTCTATCTGCGTGAACAATATTTCTTGTGCGGGAAAATAGTACGGTTTGCTACTTGTCTTTCTAACCACCCTTTGCTATGGCCAGGCCAGGCGTTTGAAGCCGGGCTTGTTCAAAATTCGTTAGTTCAGGAGCAATGCGTTCTTGGATTCAAATCAATGTGCTGTGTTGCCATCCTTGTTTCAATTACTAGTATGAGCCAGTGAGTACTTGTGTGCAACCTTGCAACATGTCTGTTACTAGGAGAGTTAGACTGAGAGAATTAAAAAATTGTAATTACGGTTTGAGTTACGCGAAATTGGTGACGAAGATGAAAGGAACCGAGGAAGAAGAATTAAGGAAAGAGAGATCGAAGGCTAACGGAGGAGTAGGGAGGAAAGTGCTCGGGGACTTGACGGAAGAAAAATTGGCGAGATGGCAAAGACGAGGAAAAGTAGATAAAGAGTTGGAGGATGGAGGTTGTAACTAGTGCATATTTTTTTGGTAGCTGGAGCGAAAGAGGATTTGGATGAGGGCACGCTATGACGGCGCTTGGTGGTGCGGAAGAAAGTGTATTATGTCGCGGAGGAAGAAAGGAGCAGTAAAAGTTTGGTAGGAAGCGTATGGGGAAATTGGTGAAGGAATGTAATCTTTTGTTGTTGTTTAAGCGGAAAAAGTGCGAAAGTTGCAAAAATTTCCGAGCTCAAATATAAGGGAGAAGTAAAGCGGAGAAGCCGGGCTCCGTTGGTTAACTTTTTCGGCTCTGCTCTCGCCGTACCTCGCCCTCTTTGTGTCCACAGTGACGGCTTGGATTCATCCATTCCGGGAATACGTACCGGCTCGGTAAAGAAAGGATGCGGGATACACAGCGGCTGCTGATGAAATCAATGATCGAAACACTTTCGGGTTAGTTAGTGAAAGAAGAAAAATAAAGCTTTTAGTCAGAATTTTTGGCATAATGTAATGATGGAGTTGGCAAACTGAAGAAAAGTTGGTACTTTTCCCTCTCATGGCGGTAACTGATTGTTTTGCAGTTCACTAGCTGTCAGCTGGAGAGAGAGAGAAATAGAGATCATATGTATGTACCACTGTTGTCAGCTTAGTAGGAGTAGTACGACTAAATCGCTCGTATGTAGCTGTATAGTACAATTTTTCATCATTGGAACCCAAAGACAGAGCACGATGTACCCGGGCGAAGATTTGTCAGCAATCAGTACATAAGTAACATATCAATCGCCCAAACCATTCGTAAAATTGCCACATCAGGGCAACGTTTGCATCAGGGCACTCCTATCAAGTCCTTCAAAGTTAAGTCCTCCTACTATTTATGCGAGATAATGGTCCTAGAAGAGCAGCGTAGCATTTGACACTCCCAAAGCTACAGATTAGATCCTAAAGGGTAGCCTAAACGATGATCATCCCAGGCTAGGCATAACACTCCTGCAAATGTGGTATCAGCAAATCATCACACATAGCAATGAGTCAAAGTTGCTTAGGCAAAAGCCAAGTACCAAGAGAGAAATGGCCAAGTTGCATAAAGCCAAAGTTCAGGACTGCTGCCTCGTGAAGCTTGACCGGAACACTTATTTAATTGCTCAAGCAATTTAAACTACTGACTGGAGTAGACTCGGAGGGAGGAGGAAGAAGAAGTACTGACGACTAGCAAGGTGATTAATAGGATTCGGCTCAAGTGAAAGAAAGCTACAAGCTCGAGATGAGAGGGAAGAGTGGAACAAGTCAGAACTAACTTATGAGTACCAGACTCCGGCTGGTGTACAAGTTAACTTTGAAGGGTCGCCGGTTGGTGTGGTAAGCAAGTTTGAATGATAGAGTCGCTCGTATAACCGCAGAAGGAAAAACTTCCGAAATGCCTCACGGTCATTGCGAATGAATGATTTCCGCAACTTTGCCAGACAGAAACTTTGCCGCTTGAAACTGTATTAAGATTTCAGTTGAATTAGCGCACGTCCTTCCACCCAGTGCGGTCGGAAACGGAAGCTTTGCAAAGATAATTTCATTATATTCATCGGCCATGATTGAGCGATATTACGTATAAAATGAGCATTAGAAAAAGGTTTTCAACAACCCTTGTGCGGTTCGATGGCAGCGGCGCAACTTTTCGCAAAACTCCGATTAATCCTCAACACTGAATTGGAGAAGAGGGAGATCAAATGAGAATGAGATGGGTAAGAAAACATGTCCTACTCGGCTTTGCTAGGTGCACAGAGCTGGTAAAACGACATGGTGACACGAACGGAAGTGAAAGGAGAGAACAATTACTCAACGGAATTTATTAGATAAAGTTAAAGATAATTTCATTATATTCATCGGCCATGATTGAGCGATATTACGTATAAAATGAGCATTAGAAAAAGGTTTTCAACAACCCTTGTGCGGTTCGATGGTAGCGGCGCAACTTTTCGCAAGACTCCGATTAATCCTCAACACTGAATTGGAGAACGAGGAGATCAAATGAGAATGAGATGGGTAAGAAAACATGTTCTTACTCGGCTTTGCTAGGTGCACAGAGCTGGTAAAACGACATGGTGACACGAACGGAAGTGAAAGGAGAGAACAATTACTCAACGGAATTTATTAGATAAAGTGTCTCTTGCTATTTGTCATCAGATAAGTTGCGACTTTAAGGAGTTGGACAGGGTAAAGTTGAAGTGAAAACTTGTCTTGCAAATTTAAACCGGTGGACAATGCCTCTGCTGAGGTTGGTTCGCGGTCGGTCTCGTATACAAGATTCACAGCTTGACTGGCCTGGAAAGCTGGGAGGAGGAATTTGAGAACGTTTCTCCCCGTGTTGCATCACTGGATCTCAGCACTGATTTCGGTCAAGGTACCAGCTACCTCGGAGAGATTTCAGGCGGCTTTGGTGGCGGCAAGTCTTGAAGGAGAAGCTGGATGAAAAGTTCACGTGAAGAAATACGGACCAGTGCGGAGGGCTGTTTCGTTGGAGGCAAAGTAGTTTTTGTTCTTTTGATAAATGACCAGGTCTCGCAAATTCCGTGTCACTTCCACCAGCCCTCCTCAAGTTTTTTCTTTACCAGAGGTCTACTCTGATGGGAATATATGCCCTGACGCTCGCGCTTCCCTCTGCCCATACAGCTTGAATTTATTGTAGGCCGGATGAAGAATAGATGAAGGACAGCGGAGCGGCTGGCTATCATTGGGAGGCGAAACCTGTATCTAATAGCTCTTCGGCTGTTAACCAAGGCCATGACGTAAGCTTCAACCAAGACAATATTCCCCGCCTGCATAGAGCCAACAGCTGAATCGTCCGTTTCAGCCTGGATTGTCATGTACGGCTGCTCAACCACGACCCGACCAGAGAAAGTTGATGGGGCCACTTTCAATAGCATAGCCTCTGCAATGTGAATTATGCAAGACTCATTCACACCCAGAGCACTTACTACACTTTGAACTCTTGTGACCGGCAGTACAAACAAAAACTTTGTAATTACCGACGACTATGCACACAGCACATGAATCAAATACGTACAGCTGAGTAAGGGAAGCTGGTAATCGCCGCTTTTGATGAGTCGAGTGCGATTGATGGCTTTTCTCATGGAGGCTTTGTACTACCGTATGTGTTTGAAAGCCCTGTGGTTCCGCCTGGCATTTTCAGACCAAGGTGGGAAGATAAAGACGGCAATGACAAATTGTACAGGTTTGTTCCATTGTGATGTGGACTTGGTTGAAATTGCTATTTTTTTATCCTTGGCACGCAAACGGATTCGGACACTGAGGGTGGTTTCACGTTGCGAGAGCGGACATTGCGGAAGAATCGCGCCCATTTTGAAATGTTGTCTGGGTGAAAAATTTTGATGGCTCCAAGATATGCGTGTGTGAAGAAAAGCGGAAAGAGTCGTTGGGCTACAGCACCTATTCTTCCGGCCTAGAAGAACTGTCATGGCTTCATGTCGGAAACCCAGTGCTTGTGTAACGTTCGAGGAAATTCCAGATGAATTTTCTCGCACACACTCCAAAGACTTCAGTCCAAGAAAAATCCTGATAAGTTTGTCTTACTTTGATTAATGTCGCTCTTGTCTTCATCCCTTTGCTCGCAAATCTCCGTCTCTGATTTCCATGTCCAATTTCCTCGACTTTCCTCCTGGAGAGACGGCGAGTGGGAGTCGGAAGAAACTGTCTACGTGCTAGACTTCACTTTCTACGGCTTCAGATAAGCAAGAGAGATTTGATGAGCTTGGTAAAAATACATTGTTTCTTCCAGGGCAGAAACCAATTGCCTGGATGTGATCTTAACCTGACTGATTGCTCGCAATTACTATCTGCATGTACATGTAATCGCCTTGATAAGTCTTCCACGGGGTACTTCAAGTTAATTTCCTCCCACTCCTTTCCCATATTGTAGCCGTCACGTCCTTCCCACATGTTCAAAGCGGGATCTCATGTACGTATGTGAAAGTGCCACAGTATGTCGCCGTGCATAAATACCGCTACAATTCGCCCCCACCCCCTTGGATTTTCAGCCTGACACCAAAGTATCATTGTCTCTTGAAAAATACAATGGGCACACACAATACCCGCTTATTGCAAGGGTTCATTTCACCACTGGTAAATTAACGAACAGAAAATCCAGAAAAAAAAACAAAACCAACATGAAATAGACAACGGAATGAGAACCAGCTACCAGCTCCAGTCCAGATCCAGGCCTGAAATTATGATGATGAGGACGAGGACAGCCTTGGAGACGAACATATACCAGCAAAGAGGATTGGTTTCAGCCGAGAGGAGTAGTTCGGAAATTACTTGTGCGTGTCAAGTTTGAGGGCAATTTCATTTACGTTTACTTAATGCATGAACGAGCGAAATGGGACTTTTCAAGAGCTGATTGCCCGATATTGAAAAACGTAATTGAATGGAGGAGGATTCCGTCCGTTTCCTCCCACAGGCAAATATGTAAGGAAATGGGCTGGAATTTGTGAAAAAGCAACATTCCCAGAATGAAACCTTCAATAAAATTTACATTAACTCTCTTCCAAATGTAAACATGTGTAGAATGAAGTGAGAGACGATTTTCCAGCGCAATCCCAGCTGGATTAGTATCATATCCTCCCCACGCCATTCAAGAAACAAACTCCGTCTCCGTTTCTCCATGTGTAACCAGATTTTCCATTTTCCCAGCCCTATGTCTGTATACACCGGCCATTCCTCCTACCAATGGCAACACAGCCTCACAGTCGAGGATGAATCGCTTCTAGGAATTTCAATCCTGTTATAGGAGTAGGCTAAATCTGCAGTCGATTCCAGTTAGAACGGCATTTTAAACCGGTATAGATATTTCAACATACGGACATTTAATTAAATTAATTGTGCATTCACATTCACACGGTCCACCCAAAGTCCCTGATGGCAATCTAGCTAATTTTTAAAGGCTGAACAGTCCGTTGGTAATTCCTCTAAAAGCGAACCATAGGCTATATTAGTGTAATTGTCAATAGCTCATTAATATTCAAGCAGGAGAACTGTAATATCCAAGGGCTTTCACCGAAAGTGACTGGAGAATTCTGGTACAGCGTTACACAGTCCCTGTGAAAGTCTTCTGTTCATTCTAACGAATCAACCAATCCTGTTAGCCTCTATGCCTACTGATGCTTAGATTTACAGTGAATTGTGTTTCAGTTTACCTGAGAACGACGCTCAACTTTTACGTACTGACTGTCCTGGGCCCGGCCACCCACACACTTGTTGGTGTACCTGCCTTGCCTACTCACTGGAGTAGAAGGGATTTGAAGTCTATTGCTTTTCGTAATTTAAGTATTTTAGGTCAAATACGCAATAAAGTTCCTGGAACATTGTCGTTTTGCCAGAAACGTTACAATGGATATGTGGATTGCCACAGATCAGAATTGATGTGAAAGAGAAGCTGGAGTCAATTGTATGGTTTCTCCTTCTTGTTCAACAGGAGTAGTGAAATCCCTCTTCGGAAAATACCGTGTACACATGGTGGATTTGTCGTGAAACGTACGTGAAAGGAAGTGAAACAGTAGTGAAGCATACTAATGTGCCGAAGACGTTTGCACAGGATCCTGTACTTGGCTGATGAGGAGCGCATCTAGTTTGTAAATCGCTCTATTCCTTCAAGCAGAAACGGAGAGTTTGAAGGGGGAAAAGGAGCAACTTTGCCTCAATTCTGTGGAGTACAAACCTTGTGTTTTCTCCATCCACCCACTACCTATTCTACAGCATGTTGGTTCGAACAAGTAGAGTCACCATGAAGAGAAAGAGAAGGAAGAGAGCAAAGGAAAAGGATTTACGGAGCAGGAAGAATAGAGAGAGAGAAAAAAATGAGAAGCCCAAGGAAATACGAAATTGAATACATTGGTATAATGAGGTAATTTCGTATGGGTTTTTCTACTTTTCAACAACCCTGATTGCTAAACTTGTCTGCCCTCGATAAACAGATTCTTGGAAAATTAATAGTTTGCAATAGAGAGGGAAAACAATCGCTCTCCGTCCTGTTTATTTAGCTACTTGGGCTGCATTTAGTTTGCTTCACAGCGATACAGCGTAATCCTAAAGAAAATAGAGTAATGTGTGACGAACAAACGTATGTTTCCCTATAGTTTCTCCGCAAAAGTTGAGTCTTCCTAGATGTAAATACTAACTTTTCCCTTCCCTTTACATAACGAAACAAGCTTTGCGGTTCACAACTTTTCCACAACTCTAATGGAAAGCACGAGGGTATGAGCAAATCTTTCCCTGAGGATGCCGACTCTGATGCTACAAGTTTAGCCGGAGGTTGGCCTCTGCAGTTCCCTGTACTTGTCCTAGTACCAAAAGTTCAAGTATCAATGCCAACTTGCATGAATGTTATGAAGTGGAAACTGACTTTTTGCTCTTGTTTGGCACAGCTCTCGGACGTTGATTTTTACAAGGCTTGTACCATGAATGCCTAAAGGTTAATTTCGGATGCTTGAAGTGTCGCAGTTGGAAAGGATGATAATCGAGGGAAGTAGAACCCTTGACATGGTTTTAGTTACAGTTGCAGCACACCCGGCCATTAAATGTCTCTATTTCAGGCTCAACATGGGTTGTGCAATAATAAGGACGAAAAGAATAATGACCGTATTTGTTTACCCGGAGTTTACAAATAGGGGTAATTGTAAAGTCCCGGGCGTGTTCGAACCCAGTGTAACCCTCGTGAAAGAAATGAGCTGGTGCAAATCCAGTTGCTCAGAGGCTGTAAGCGTGTCTTAAGACAACGTCATTTTTGTAATTTGTGGCCAAATTTATCATCGTGAGTAAGGTTGAACGGAGAATGTTTTCCCGTGCATAATAATTAATAACCCTCTTCTTGCTCAGCGTTGTCTGTAACACGGTAAATAAGATAATTTTAAAAAAGGCACGCTTCCTTTCATATCATGACTCTAGACTATGCCTCTATTACTGCAGAACTCGGAGACCTTGTTTGTTTATTTTATTTAACCACTTGTGATCTGAGCTATTGCTTGACTGGTGTTTGTTCTTGTTGCATTGCACTGTGCTTCCATTTTTAAATGGCGATTAAGGTAATTGAAGTGCTTTGCATCCATTTTTAAACTGCGATTATGTTAGCCATTGAAGATTTAAGTGCTTTGGGCTAAAACATTTGTGTGCCATTGAGTGAAAAGAATTGTCTTGGCCTCTAGAAAATATTGAAATACCAGCATAGAAGTACCAATGGCCTTACTCTTTGAGGGGCAGCAGTTTTCAGGTCCAAAACACGGGTTGGAGGAGTCTTAAACTACATGCACATGCAGTACAGTGAAAGCTTGGGAGGGTGGAGTATTTCCAGGGGTGGGCGAAAGGAAACGGGGATTTAAAACGTTACTCCTTCGTCCAACATTTTGTGGACGGGCGGTAGGATTAGATAAGGGGGAGAAGGAGTAGCGGAGTATGAAGAACCATTCATCAAGTGTTTCTTGTTGAATCCGATCCGTCCTGGGAGAATCTTGAATGTCATTTTGTGTAAATTTATGTTTGAACGAGATTTTTTCGCAAAATGAATAATGATACTGGAGAATAGACAGGGAATGAGAGGGCTGGAAATCCCACAGTTTAATTTGAAATCAATCAATGTTCTCACATTCTCAAATCCGAGCACTTGCAAGGTTAACTTGCCGTTTGTGAACTATGTGGATAAGGCTGCTGCTACCCTTCGCCATCACTTACTCCTTGTCTACGCTGACTGAGAAATCCGGGGATTTGCATCAGGTTAGTGCGCTGATAAACGTGATTTTGGACTACGGTTTTACCTATTTGTCACCCCTATCTAAACTTTTAGTTGGGGGGAATCGCCCTTCGCCGGTCGTTAAAGGAAGGAGAAGAGGCTATTCCTTAGTAAGGTCCAAGTTACCTTGTGAAATTAATAAAACAGAGCGAGATTAGCGATTTTAAAACTTGTCTTCGATCATTTGAGCTTACATAACCATGCATTGGATTGAAGCCGTGAAGAGGAAGCGTCAAAAATGAACGCTGTCAAACTTTTTGACGACTTTATTTACTGGCTTGGTTTCGGTCACACACAGCCCATGGTGTGACGTTTTGTGTACCTGAACCAGACCAGCTTTCCATCAAGACATATGAGGAGGATGCGAGGAGCCGGTGAATGAGTAAAAGTTGGTTAAAAGTTAGAAGCAGGATAGACATAACCAATTGCCTGCAGAGTAAAGACGGTGAAGAAAGTTGAATCGTTAGCCGAAGAGGGATGAAGGAGAAAGCTCGGTGAAGAAATTTGATGTGGATAATAAATGAATGAATATTCATCAATCGGCTAAGCCATAGGAGGGTGCAGGAAGCGAATTTTAAATGTGCGGAAGAGATAATGCTTTCACAAGGGTATCTTGTTCTAGAGGGGAGCTGAATGAATGAAAGCTGAAGACTTTTGACAATATTGCTCGGAAATCGGACAGATGGGGCACATGTTGGCGAAGGGAGGAAGGTAAATATTGCCACGCTAAAAGGTACATCAAGTAAGTCAAGGAAGGCCGCGCGTTGCAATCGATTTCAGCGTGGTGGTCGTACATACGAAATGTGTGGCTGGAAGGAAATGGCTGATTTTGAATTGACTGTGCACAGAGGTAAGACTTAAGACCCTGGTCCCATTAAACTCATGCTTCACATGTTTCTCATTTTTCATGTCTCCCTCAAAGGAGAGAATCAAAAGCCTTAACTTTCACCGTGTAAGATTTATGATTTTCAGTAAGCTCTTGGTCCGTCTACCAAAATAAATTAACATTCATGAGAAGAGAAAGAGAAGGAGAGAGAGAACCCAGTACAAAGATGGGACCACGAAACTGTTTCTTCGAATGGAAATCAGAAAGGGGGAACAGAATCTTTTGCCGTGGTTTGATTCCCTTCAGAGTTTGCTATACAATCCTTCCTCCGACCAGGCTGCACATGATACAATATCTTTACAAGCGACCCCCTTCGCCCCGGTCTTACCATGTCCAAGAAACAGGAGCGGAAAAAGGGACAAGATTGATCTGTTTTTGAATCTTTTGCCACTCATACCAAGGATGTTTGCCGGCATTACGCCGCGGCGTAATGCCCGGAAAAAATGCGTCATACGCACAGGCATATGCAGCAAATCAGGATGAAAGATAGGTTCATTGTACGAGGTCACTCCCGGCAATATATTTGATTTAACGCAATATTCACAATTACAAAACACTTCAAGGCAGAAAAAATGTAGCCCTGTTTTGTATTAGGTCCTCCTTTGAATATCATGTGCGTAGCATGACAGACGGACGTGTGGTCACGCAGGATGAGGAACGTGGAGAAAGTTCCTTGCGGTGGCTCAGGACTGAACCTGCGGTACGATCATCAGGTGACTGCTCCACGTAATAAATGACTGAGTTAATGCTGAGGCGAATTTGACGCGGCCGGAGTCTACTGCCAAGCGCCGTAATTGTCATGAGGGTACAGTTTTGGAAAAACGACTCGAGTCATGGAATAAAGGAAAGAAAAATTACCGCTTGACTCAAAATCACCCCGGAATTTTCCGCGGTTCTTCTCGAAAAGCTCATGGGCATGGAGAATAGCTGAGAAAGCATGGTTAAATATCTTATAGTGCATGAGTTCCAAAATGGTAAAATAGGTTATCTTCACTACATGATTTATGAGGCTTTGAACCAGCGGATCCAACACTCGGGGGAAATGTTCCTTTAGAATTGCTTACTTTTAGAATTTGATGCAAGACTGGTTTGCAGCTCAAGAAAAATGAAAGGCTTCCATTCCAGCCACGGCAGCAACTTTTCCGGCCCTGTGGGATCAGTGAGTCATGTGTTGAATTTAAGCGTAGAACTCCAGCCTAGTTTACAGTTAGCTTAATTTAGAAGTTAGTTTTAATTACAACTACATTTTAAATTTTAAAACACACTTACAGTATTGCTCCAATCTGTCTAAAAATCCTTTCTTAGGGTCAAAGGACGAGAAAAATCCGTCCTGGGGACGGGTACCGGAGCAAGTGGCAGTGAAGCCATGCCTTGTTTGAGCTTCGTGGAAGAATACCAAATGCTGAAACGCACTCAAGAGAAGGCAAGAGGAAAAAAATTACTGGAGGACTGGACAGGTTCAAAGACCACGTTAAAATGTGAAGGAAGAAGGTTCTGGACTGTTTCATTTCTGGTGTCATTTCATGTCTTCTTTAGGGATAAAATCACACTGGGCTGTTCTGGAAAAGATTTCGGTGAGCGAGAAGACGGATCATGTGCTGGTATCTGGCAGTGGAAAAACAAGAGAGACAGTCAGACAGAAAAAGGAGGAAGCGGACACCCAAGATGGATTACACTAAAAGCCCCGAGTTGAGTAACCGTATGTGGGTGGAGGGTTAAAGGTACATGATGATACATAAGTTCAAAAGGTTAAACACCAACGCGGGTAATTTACACAGCCAGAAAGCTTGTTCAATCCCAACTCATCTGGTCACAGTCCCTGGAAACCAGGAGTCGGACTGGGCCTTCGGCATGTCGAATGCCGTGTCGGAAACTATCAGACTACTGTTTCGAAACCAGAGAGTACCAGGAGTGGAAATGCATGCTTCAATTTGTAATATGGACCGCACGTTAAGTAACACGCGATGGTTAAATAAGGTTTTTGGAAATGCAACGAGGAACGGAGTGGATGCAGCGCTGGTTTTCCACGCTAAATCAACTTTTAGGATGACTAATTGACGACAGATTGGTTGCT
>VRMD01000744.1:0-22188 GCA_009872375.1 Sminthurides bifidus | reverse complement strand
GTCTTCGATCACATGTGTTCAGCTGGGAACTAAAGGATGTTTCACATCATAACGAAGGCTAATTTGTAGTGTATTGAAAAAGCACACATTCGTATACCTTGTTGTGCTCCTCGGAATTAAAAGATGGGAAAAATCTCCTGAAGGATCTGTAATCTAAAGCTGAAGATCAGTTTGGAACAGGTATGCATCCTGTGCATACCCCTCGCTTGAGAAGCAAGGGGAAGCACTGATTGAGGCAAAAGCCTCACGCAACGCGCACTGCCTCCACTCATGATGTACCCTTTACATATAAAGGATGATGATGATACCCGTTTTGACATCAAAAGTAAGTTGCAGATCGAATGTTTTTTTTTGTATCATAGAATCATGCCATAGGTACCGTTGGGAAGCCCGTTTCTTCGTCTATTGGTATCCAACAGCTCGTTACAATTACTAAGTTACTAGCCGAGAAATAAAAGAAATATCACGGAACTTTCGGCGTCATGAATCTCGAAAAATTGGGAGTGGAAAAGGCATCATTTAACGAGCCCATGGAGCCGTCACATGACGCATTCGTACTTTTTATTACTACGTGGTAGACGAAACTGCCAGTTCTTCTGTTCAGTAGGTAAGGAAATTTTGTGGACGGCTTTAAAGCCGGAGTAGTAGAAAAAGAATGTGAACGTAAAATATATTGCGGAACCAAATAATAGATTGCCAGAACGGTGATATAATCTAAGGCAAGTTTTAATGTCAATTACGTAAATGGTGTTGGGAAACGATAAATAGTTTTACTTTGGATGCAACAACGAGTTCGGGTACCAGCAATAAATAGCCTTTTACACAGGTATTGACTTTCAAGGTGGCATATCTTGATCATTCGTGGACCTCGTACCTTTGGAATCTCACCTCATTGCATCATAAGTTGTTTTTAAACTGTTTTCCGTATTTCAGGTGAATTCGTTTTGCAAAAATATGTTGCTCTTCCGGAGATTGCACACTTCTTCCTGGAGACCTGCGGTTGAGAAGTCTGCGTTGGCAAAGCTACGTAAAACAACTGGTTATTCTTTCTCAAAATGCAAAGAAGCGCTAGAAAAGCATGAAAACGACATCTCTCAAGTACGTATTAGATTATATGATTACGTAGTCTTGTCTATGCTGTACTATTGTCGTTCAGGGATACCAATTTTGATTTTTCTAGGCGGAGAAGTGGCTCAGAGACCAGGCACAGCAACATGGTTGGGAGAAAGCCACAAAGCTGCAGGGAAGAGCTACTGCACAGGGATTAGTTTCAGTAATGATGAGTCATAGCAACGCAGTAATGGTGGAAACAAATTGTGAAACCGACTTTGTGTCCAGAAATAAGAAGTTCCAGGATCTAGTTCAGAAGATTACGCGAGGATGTTATCACTTCTCGGCTGCTCAGCCAGAGCTTACAGGAACCACTTTGGTGTCTAGTGTAAGTTATGCAGGGCGATCAGTTCGACGTTTTTATCCGGATTCATTACTTTTCCATTAAGGATATCGTTTTGGGTTAGTGCGTTCATTTACCCATCTCTATTGATGCAGGTACCTCTTTCTGGGGATAAGTTAGCGAATATACCATTAGCGGAATCAAAACCCATTAAAGATGAAACAGCCGTGGCAATTGGCGAGATCGGGGAAAATATACAAAATCGTCGGGCTGTGTGCTTTAAAGCTGTGCTTCCAGCCCGTTTGGCTGGATTCACTCATCCCTTCCCCGAGAGCGCAGGGAATCCGCTGAAAGAAACTGTTCAGTATGGCAAGTACGGAGCTATCGTTGCCTACAGGCCTGTGGGAGACGCAGCGAGAAACCCAAGTCGAATGCAAGAAATCGGCAGGCAGTTATGTCAGCACATAGTCGGTAAGCTAAAAGAACTTTAATGCCTTTTGAAGGTACGAATGGAATAGAAGGACTTTGTAATCACGAGTGCTAAAATTGCCTTACTAAAATTTTCGCAGGTATGAATCCCAAAGAAATTGGAACGTTAACAAGCAAGTCCAATTCGGAAACGTCAAATGAATCAAGCAAAGAAGCTGATTCAGGTGAATTAGACCCGAATGTAGAACTTTATCCTGAGTCAGATGAAGCTTCGCTTTTAAATCAGGAATTTTTGCTGGATCCAGACTTAACCGTTGGAGAGTTTTTACTTGAAAATGGAGTTGAAGTTTTAGATTTTGTAAGATATGAGTGTGGGGAAACTATTGAATCTTCACAACACGGTTAGGTCGAGACCGTATATATACTATGTAGGCAGTATAAACTGCCATTTCTTCATCCAGGATTGATTCCTACGGTTCAAAACCTGTTCTTTACAACTGCTATCTACATTTTGACTGTTTAACCAACCTTGTATGTGTGAAGGCTTGAAATACAACTGATTCTCAGCCTCTGTTAGGCATAGCTTACATGAAATAAATCGTATGTACTTATTAGCGGTCCACGAGAGATAATGAAATCGAAACGAATTAGTGATAAGTCGGTAGTCCTGTTACCATCCGGCCATAGCTTAGGAATGAAAAAAGCGGCTCCAATGAGGCGCTGGCGTCATATTTGTCTCAGGTGCATTTATTCCTTGTGTAGCAAAAAATTCCAACTTTCAAATAACAGGCAAGAAACTAAATGTAGGAAGTTGTAGTCATAAGGCAAAATATGAAACTACTACGCTGAAATACTTGTGATTATGACCTTAAAATGAATTATTACTCGCAGTCTGTAGCTGAAAAGTTAACAACTTATATCGTGTGACGATGACTTTAGAGGTCTATATAATAGGAGGCGAAAATGAAGAATGTTACTAATGTAGTTGTTTTGAACATATGTACAGCCTTAGACTACATTACTATTTCGGGAAAGGAACCTTTGGAAAGTTTAGACGGCGAAACTTTGGCAAGTAAGCCTTTTTTATCACCCGCAGATGATCTACCTGCACCTATCTCTGCTGGCCCTTGGTGATTGGCCTCTCGAAGAATTATTGTTACTTTGTTGTTCGAGCTGGTCGAAATTTGGCCCGCGTCGTAGTCGATTACCCCTGTCCTTGTTTGTCCAGAGCTGCCAGGGGCCTTGTTGCTATAGTAACCTTTAGAACACTCTCTGTGAGGAGGAGGTAATGGTGCCTTTTTACGGGCACCATTACTTGCTGGCAAGACCTGCTCCTGGTAGGTAAATTTCTTTCCGTATGGCCGATCTAACTCTGGCTTTTCCTGAAAAAAGTCAACCATTACCATCGCATATGATAAAAAATCGTTTTTGTTGGCTGGCAATCCGCAAACGTTTTTGGTACCTCTATCCATCCTTTCTCATTAAATGGTATAGGACTGGAGCTATTTGAATAGTCAGGAGACGGGCTTTTCGGCACTTCAAGTTCACGATCTTCTTCTCCGCAAACTGTTATTATGACACTTTTCTCCTTAGAGGCAGGGACTTCAGGACTCGTCAGTTTATTAATCGGTACTGAAGTTGCGATTTTCCCAAGCGATGCTTCGGTCATAGTCGGAAACTGTCAAAGTCATAGACAAATTTGTATATCATCATCTCTAAACAGCATTAACAGACGAGAGAATTTGTGCGAAATCAAAAATTACTCACAGGTGGAGGGGGAGGAGGCGACTTTTCTTTTCTGTAAGCGCCTTTGAATTGCACTACTTCACGTTCAGTCTCATGGGAATCTTGTTGTTTCCGCTCAATTTTAAGCTGCAATTGCTTAACAATGCCGGCCACCTGGTGTTGAACCATTTTACGTTCGTGCTCAACCTCCTTTCTTGTTCGCAAAATACCGAAGTTTTTCTTTTCCGGCTGCAACATTAAAACAAAGAGTATTGATTAAACGAATTCAAAAACTGTCACACACAATTCATGCTGCTATAATGTGTTATTTCAACGCTGGATAATTGCGAATTTACCTCCTTGTAAACCTTTTTCGATATGGCAGATGGTTTAGCTTCTGGTTGCCCGTTAGGATCTTCACCATTCGTGGAAAACATTTTCTGATGGACTTTCTTAAACTCCTTTATAAGCTGTAAATCAAACAGTTATCAAAAAATGAGAGCGATTCCATCAGCTTTGGAATCAACGTTTCCCAAGCAGCAACTAACCTGTTCATGTTGTTGCTTCTTCTCAAGATTTCCGCTACTGGCAAACATAGTTATTCTTTCGTCCACAGTACCCGGTTTAGGGATCTCATCTTCAGCATCTTCGGGTGGTGCGGCTGCTCCGCGTCTCTGTATTTATCGTGTGTAAGTTTAGCGGTAGACGACGCTTATGGGTGGTAATAAATGCTTAAACTTCCAAAAACAAAAAACTCACTTCGACTCTCTTCAAAATTTCGTTATGAAGCGCTCCGGCAAGTGAGCTCTGTAATGTTTTAGGAGATTCATTCTCCGAGCTGCTCCTCGAATTTTTCGGCGTTACAGTAGCACTATTTTCCTCAGACAAACGCAATCGTTCGAGTTGTCGCTTCTCCTCCTGTGTCAAATCACAAACGTTAGGCCCGGTTCTATAAGCGTAATGCCTGGTCAGAAGTGCATAAATGGGTCAGAAGTACTTTTAGCGAAGTCGTCTAACCTCAAACTTTCGTTTCTCCTCCTCAAATTTGACTGCCTGTTCTATGAGTCGCCTTTGTTCTTCAATTAGCTTTTTTCGCTCTTCTTGCAAACGCTTATCTTCGACGGTTTCACCGCTTTCGCTTACAGTTGTGGTGGCTAAGGACGGATGTCTAGTATGTATTTCTCCTCTAGTTTGTATGAGAACCCTATCTTTTTCAGCTTCCTTCCAAGTTTCTTCCACCTCGATCCACTCAGTATGTCGGTCTAATGCAGTGCTCTCCTCATCAGACTCGCTGACAGCGATTCTGTAAATTTTAAAGTTCAAGTCAACAACCATTCCTATAAAGTTTTCTGAATCACCCGATACCTTTGTGCATTCGAACCTCCGAGTTCCATTCATTCGTGAATCTACAGACACTGGAAGCCGTTGCAGTCTGAAGGACACCGAATCCTCCGGGTCCTCAAGACTCGTGTGATTGTTCGGATCCGAAGATGGACGCGATGAAAGGCCCTGGTGGTCACCGATGGAACTACTTGCGGAACTGTTGTAACCACTGCTTTCTCCCGGAAATAAATCCATGGCGGCGCCTTTTATCACGATCAAGTTTAACTTCTTGCTCACCTTCATGTGATATGCGGCCTAGAAGATTCAGGGATTAGCTTAATTAACCTCACTTAAGTGCAATAACCCTCGTTTTTTGTGAGCTCCATAGCCCACACAGTAGCAGCAAAAAATCGCATACCTCAGCGAAGGGAATGTCAATAAACGATACACCATTGCAATGCATAGATTTGGTCACCTGGCCGCAAGCCAGCTTCCTTGGCGATTCCATTACATTTTGTTGACTGCACAAATATGCCTGGTCGTTCTGGAGGGCCTTTGCAAATGCTAGAGTGAAAAAGGACACGTTACCTCGACAACCAATGGAATGGACGAAGACGAACATGCCGGACATAATAAGGAAGCCGAGACCCATACCAACATCCTAGCCCTGAGTGGCCGTGGGTATCTACGAAAATTTCCGCAAGCCTACTGTCCCTATAGTTGATGTTTGACCAGGAATCTAGCTCGGAAGACCGTTTCGAATGTGCCATAGGACTTTCAGATGCTCGGCGCATTCCGAGCATGTCAATGTCCTCTGGAAAATCGTAGTTGGAAGGTTCAACGACTGTGTTTCCTTCCACAAGTTTCCACGAAAGCGGATCATTTGCACTTCTAAAACCAGACAAAAAAATTAGCACCCGGATTGTCGTCATGGAGCAAAGTGCCAATACGTGCGTAAGGATTATTTGAAGATGAGGAGGAAAAAATTCGCTGCTTACTCCCTCACTGGGATCATTCCCACACCTGCGGATAAAAAAATCAGAATGAAGCAATATTAGTAACTGTGAGCCCAATTACGCCGGATTGAAGATAAAGCAAGTTCCCACACATGCGTCTTTTTCACCAAAAGGGTGACACAAACGAAAGAAACAAATGCGAAAACATGAGCAGACATTTTTCATCAATGACCAATTACATGATTCATGATTTGCGCATTTTTTAACATTAATTCTTATCATTTGTATGCAGGTGTTCAGTATTTAGTTACTGAATAAAACTCACTTCTTATTTTCAGCTGAAGTACGTTGCGCGACCGCATTAGCGCGACAAATTCACTGTGCAACGCATACGTAACAGGATAGCCATTGACCCGGAGAATTTGATCGCCCACCTGTTGTGCATACAAAAATTCTTTTATTATCATCTCTCTTCCCGCAGATTTTGATTAATTCATCACGCGGGCATAAAGACGGAACTCGATCGTATCCCCAACGCAATCATCGAAAGGAAGTAATTTAACTTATTATTATGGCATTGTGGGCGTGGAAGCACTGATACCCTTGCATAATAGCAATAGTAATAATCAAGTCACCAACCGTCTCATGTGGTGCTATGATTTGCAAGAGGAAATTCAAAGCTAATTGAATTTGTGAATTTATGCTCAAGGTAGGAATAGACAACATCCGTTTACAAAAAAAAGTTTACTCTGCGGTGTAATAAACTCCTGGCGTAGTCAACTGTTAAGCATTTCCCATGCTCTTATCATTTTCCCAGGCGTCTCTTCAGCCTGAGAAACTTGTCATGCTATTGAACTTGTTCGCAGAGGAAGAGAAAGGAAAAGTGTGCGAAACTGTTCTTGGTTTGGCAAATTGCTGTCTTTCGTACGCTTAAACTGAGCAGGTCAGCCAAAGTACTCACAATTTCGGGCAAACGCCCCCAGCTCAGCTGATGTGAGTTTATTGGCGTAAAATTACTCACCCGTAATTTTGCCTTGTAAGCAACTGATCGTGGGTCAACCGACGACACAAAAATCCCCTGTCCCGTATTCGAAGCCACCTCTGGCAGAAAAGCCAAAGTTTTCTCCTGGCCCCGAGCGTCTCAACTTGATCGTCCTGATACGGCTGTATCGGTCCATGATTGCCTGAAAGGAAAAGTTGGTCCATTAGCCGACTTTCAAGATTTTATGGTTCATTGGGCTGCTTTCAACAAACTGACAAGATCGTCAAACAAACTTTTACTAAACACTCATGCATTATAACAGATTTCCAAATATGGACAAGACGTGAGTAACAGAAATGAATAGTTTCATCAGTCGTTTAAATGATAATGATGAGTGGGCCAGCTGTAGACCATGCCTTAATCATGTATCAAAAGTAAACTTATTTTGCAGGTTGTTTAGCTAGCTTGCCACGGTAGGTATTGAAATCTATGTATCTATTTAGGCATCTTTCAGTTTCTACACTCTGTCTCGTTTTCATTTCACATGAATCCATTCATCCTTTTGGGGCTTCCGCTGACAATTCAAAATTCATCCCAGTCTGTGATACATAGTCAAGTTCCAAGCTACTTCGATACCCAGGCCGCAATATTTTAACTTGATTCGACCAGCGCCAACTAAATCACTGATTTCAGAATCAAGGAACATGAAAGACATCGCTTGTGCAAAAAACCTCCGACGACTGGGAACTTTGAGTGACAAAAATAAACAGGAAGAACGGATTTATTCCTTTGAGAATCTCTCTTGATTAATGATTATGAGAGAAAGCAGTGCGTAGCACAAGAGAGAAAGATGGCATGATTGATGCTAGACCAACTTTGCAAACGGTTCTGCCACAAACGTTTTGCTATTGCAAAACAAGATCGTGTTTGAATCACGGCGTTGCATCTTTCAGAGTTGAACATGGAAGGAAGCAAGGTTTGAGTGTGAACGCAGTAAATCATCGTGACAAAGACGCATTAAAAGGAATTCGTATTCAGCGTAAAAGTATGGACAGGATTGCTGAGCCTGGTCATCTCATCCTCATCTATGATCTTGCCTCCTCTGACAAAATGACGAAGAGTTTCTACTTCTCGTTACAAAGAGTGAATCCTGCAGATTTGACACATACTGACTCGGCGCGGCTAATCCTGACGACAACAAAGTGCTCTCTGTCCCTTTATCCGAACAACATCACATGACTATCCTTTGATTGCGGCCAGATTATTATACCTTTAGCGGGTTTAAAAACAAAGCATGACTCTCTGTGCTCACTCTGCAGTTTGCAGGCTGTTGAAAAAGTTGCACAAATTGAGTCTTGTTGGCCCACGTTGCATTGTAGCTTCGATCATGTAGGACTAGCGTCTGTCCTCCATCTCTGTCAATTTTGTCGCTTCACTTCATTTCAAGCTTTTACAATTGCNCTCTGTCAATTTTGTCGCTTCACTTCATTTCAAGCTTTTACAATTGCTTCATCATTGACCAGGGAAGTTGAACAAAGGAGTCGTCATGCAATTCAGAGGCTTTATATGAGCAAGATCCTATCTCACTCCCTCGCTACCGATCTCGGCCATGCAAACTAGCCAACCAAAATAAAAATCTGGCACAATTTTTTTTTCTCTCTCTCTCTTTTCAACCTTTCAAAGCCAATTTTGCAGAACAAAAGAACTTATTTCCCTAATGACTGTCCCTTAGCTACTACACTCTGCATCAAGAGTTGAAAAGGAAATTCTGTCCGCCATCAGGTCTGAATATAGCACAGCACAGAGTGCAGTCAGCAGCACGAAACATTGCATTATTGGTTTCATCCCAGTTGCTAATCCTGAGGCTGTATCTTTCCATATCTCGGCCACTTTTCACCTTGCGCACACACTCCTCCATTATCCGTGTCCAATGAATCCTTAATTCAATCATGTGTATCTGAATCTGAATCAAAGTACACACACTAACACATGCACGCCAATGCTTCGCCACAGGAAGGCAGGACTGTTGATGTTTTTTTCTCAAATGCATATATCCTGCCAACCGCGTCCAACTTAACTGACTGTGAGCGACATGCATTTTTAATTCAAATCACCGAAGGAAATCAGGTGGGCACAATTCAATTTCAGCCATGTACGTACTACTCTCGTTGTAATTTAGACGTTCTCTCTCGCAGTCACTCTCGATTCAATCTCAATCAAAGTTATTCACCTGGATACAACAGTTGTGATGATAAGAGAGCCTTAATTACGGAGGATGTACGGAGGCCTCCCATGACTCCAATGAAATCATGACCATCTCCTCTCCTTGCCTACTGATGAGTCACTTTCACCATTTCAGCAAATGACTGTCAAAAGATTACTGCGGACGACCTGCTGATTCATTGCATTTGCAAACATTTGAACGAATTTCCATCTCGCAGCATCCATTGACTAGTGTCACGTCCCTGTCGAATCGTCCAAGCCAGCAGGTCGCGGAATACTCAATTAAGTGTAAGAACGGGTCTGGACTTGGACACAACTCATCATTTCGGCAGATGCAGCTAACCAGAAGGGCTAATTCACAAAACCAAGCGCAGTCGTGTACGACAACTCTCGGTTGCATGTAAAGAACGTGACAGAAATTGTTGCTCAACCTGACTTGGAATTACATGCTTATGCGATTCGAGGTTGCTGCTTTTCCTCAACAGTGCTAGAAGTTTTCAATGCGTCAAAGCTTGGAAACAATCTTGAGGCAATCTTGGAAGGAAACTGCTGCGCGCAATGTGAAAAACCACTTCACAACACAATTCTTCTGCATATCTTAATAATCCATGGTAATTAACGAGCATGGGGCAGGCATACGAAGAGTTTAGTCGCGGTTCTGACCTTTTCTACGCTCAAGCACGATGCGGCATTCCAAATTCTGAAAGAGTTTTTGGGGCCTCTGATACGTTTTGTTCCCTCGTAATTTCCGTTCATGACCTACAAATACGCAATGTTGCACAGATGCTATCTTCTACCACTGTAGTGGCAGAAAGAAGAGACGACACGGCAAAGCCATTTTCCTATGCTTCCCTAGCGGCAATTAAAAGGTTCAGAAAGTTGTTGTTCAGTACTCAAGTAGTATACTGGGCAATCTGCGTTTCCTTCTTTTGCCACAAACTCTGTGGCCACATCCAGTAATTCTCTACGCAAAATCCAATATCTGGCCACACTCCACACACAACGTTCCTGTCAAGCCCTCAAATTAGGCCGCAAATAACAATACTGCTGAGTCTTGATTTCATCTAAGGGAAAACATCAGGTTATGAATGAGGCTAATTCATGTTTCGTTAATTTTTCAAAAGGTTATGGCTGAAAAGAAGCCATTGCGAAATTTTAAAAGTACACGTTTCCTTTTGCTCCCGCACCTGATTCAACCGCTGCTGTCGTCACTCAGTCTGTCTTGCCAGTTCCCTCTTCTGCTCTTGGCCCGGTCCCCTCTTCCTCTTTATTCCTTTCAAAAGCGCTATTCAACTTTCTATTTGAGTCATAATTTAAGACGTAATTATCGTGTACGAGGAAAAAAGTCTCTGCTTGGTTTCATTTCTCTTCATCTCGTCCTCCTTGCTCTCATATGTCATAGAGGTACTTCAATGAACTGGGGAAAGGTGCTGTCTGCTCTCACAGACAGCTTGGAGCGGTGAGTGACCAGAATTTTTCATCACATGTATTCTTGGTTTACCTCGTGGTCATAAAAAAAGTTGCAAATGGCGTTATCCTAGTCAGTTTGAAACGATTGACTTTTGCGTGAGATGAATACGATAAGAGTTTTTCTTCTATCTACAAACCAATAAAATGCTTCGAGCTATGGCCCCGAGTGCTTGAAAAATTGGACTCTCTATACTCACTAACCTTTTTTGACAGCATTCACTGCTATTCGCTCAGCCCAGCCTGTCATCAAGATGTAGATCATCTAAGGCAAAGACCGAAACAAGTACAAATAGAATTCAGTCACCGTATCTTATACCCAAGGTCAATTTAAGCATGCGCAAAATAATGTGCTAACTTGTTAGCACCTTCATTCTTACACTTGTTTTTTTTCTTTTCACATATGAGGGAAGCACTCACATGGTGTAACAAAATAACCTACACGGCCATTATCAGTTAGTTCAAGTCAAAAGTCATGGACTTGCATGTGTACAAGGGGGCTTGAGAGTTTAGTAAGCTGAACCTTTTCTTTAAACCAAACCGGCCATTATGGCAAAAGTTTTTAATGCGTATGTGCACAGGAAAAGGAATAAATTCGTACATATTATCTTCATGAGCTTGTGGTAACACAATCCTTTTGTTAAACCTTTTTATCCTATGTCAAACACCTGATCCGAACTCCTGAGCTGCAAATCTCCCTTTCCTCTGCTAACCTTTAACGCCCTTAAGTTGTGTGTGAATCCACGGTCACCACATTCCATCGAGCTTACCTTCAATTTGTGTACCCACAAGCTTTTTTCGGTAATCCGGATCAAATTCCTATTCTAACGTCTGTCCTTTTGCACATTATGGTCAGCTCAACTGACCGGTACAGCATACACTGTTATTAAGTACCACACAATGTTTGTTCAAGCAGATTTACCTGCACCCACACCCGGTACTAGAAGAACAGATTTTTTACTGGCAAAATGCTTTAAAAAATCAATTCCTGTCCTTCTCATTACCTACAGGCAACAATGAAGCGGTGGACATGAACCATTGTATCAAAATTGCAAAAATACACCTGCTCAAACAAACGACTTCGCCTCCTAACTTCTCCGTCCTGAGAGCCCAGAAAGGGTTTAGTATCGAGCAGACTCTTCTGTCACACTCTGCTACGTTACATTCAAGCAAGATCTGTAAAAGAACAGTGTTTCATCATTTGCGATTCGTTCACTGGAAAATTATTATGAATTGTTATCAACTCTCTCGCTCCCTGCCTACGTTGAAAACGGTTCGACAGCAGGGCAGACTAACAGGATGAGGAATCTAATTTTACATATCGATAAATAATGTTCTTCTTTGCGAGCCTTGAGCCTTTATTTACACTCTTGTAAAAGTCTATCGCTGTCATCCATGCCCTAAAAATCACGAAACTGACTTGAGTGAGATCCATGTAATGCACCTTGCTAAGTTTCATACTCTTTCGCCCAGCTCCTCATCCTAGTCACACTCTTACAGTCAGTCAGTTCATTCATTATCCTTTTACGATTAATCTACCTTTACCGCATGTCTCGAACAATGGAATACATAATACGGTTCGATTCCTTCCTTGCAGGAATAGGGGTACGGTATGGTAGAAATGCTCAATCCTTAACAAAAATATTGCTTCACCTGCCTTCTCAGCCCTGCAGGAAAGGTAACGCTTTAATGGAAAGTAAATACATAGGTTTCGTAATACGAACAACTTCTTCCGAAATTCCTTTACTAGCGTCAATTACCTCAGAGGCTGATCATTCCTGCTCTGGATCGAACAGCGACAGTTAGGCCTATTTCTATATTCTTCTCTAAAGCCTCAAAAGAAGTCACACAATGAGCCAAACCATTACGTTACGTTACGCTATTAGAAACGATACACTTCTCTAATTTTTTTTACAAAACCTTCGTTGCTGTCGCGTCGAGACCAGTGTCAGTGCAAACTGTCACTATTATGAAGCCGCAATGGAATTATAAAATGTTTTTGTCCATTCATCAATGAAAACCGTACGACAGGGGCTCTGATGAATTAACACAGCTCGAGATTTTGGAATAGGATCAGCGTAATCAACCCCTTCCGCAAATTGGTCAGGCATGAAGGCAACCACACATACTTTTGTACCTGTACCTGTCTCAAAGCTCTTTTTATGATTGAAATGCTTCAAGTTGTGAGGTGGTGTTAACTTCCGGTGTAAAGGCGGCGAAACAAGCAGTAGAGACTTACAGCAACTCGTCTGCTGCAAGGAAGCAGTACCGGGTTGGCGCAAAGGGCAAATTGCTTTGAAGCAATAAATGGTCCGTATGAATTCGTATGGTTGTGTGGTTTGCCTACCAAAGTCATGAAAATCTGCCATAAGTTCCTTGGAAAGGCTTGCGTTTATCTCTAGCTCGCCGCTCTTTTCCACGGCAATAATAATTTCATTCACCGTTACAGGGCTACATCTGTTTGCGTTACGTTAGGATGCGTTTACAGCGGGCAAGGAACACGAAGCATAAAATTGCACGAGTTTCATTATCCGCGACTTGAACGTTCTTCTTGAGCTTATTTTGAACACAGAGGGGTCCTGCCGCGCAACCTGCCACGGACCTAGGCTTGTTGCATACAACTAAAATTTAAGAAGGAATTACTAATTGCATGTTATCATCCGCGTTGGCGAATATGTTCGCATCTTTCTCAATCTTCTGCTCTTCCGCTCTATCAAATTCCCCTTTGGTTTCTGCAATTCTTGCGTATTGTTACCTTCGCTACTACATTCTAGACAGAAGAAGCCCAGAATCGTGAAGCTGGTCTCAGGCTTAACCAAGCATTGCCATAAACCGTACCGAAAAGGTTGCCCCAGCTCTCGGAGGACGTGAAAAGGAGAGGTTAAATCACTTGAAAGGTTCTCACCCACTGATTTCGGTCTTCAGACTCGATTGTTCCACGTTTCACAAGACGGGATTTCAGCAGATAAGTTCTTCCTCTTCCAAAAGTTAACTTTGCACATCACTGGATTTTCTACACATAGCAATTTTTAACTTGTGCCAGCAGGAAAAGCCACTACACCACACTTGCGTAATTTCCATTTCCCGTTCGTCACTCTTCAATGCGCCCAGTAGTACTTGATATCACAAAGCGTGCATAACTTTTGGCTTTTCACGTCCAGATTACGGTACAAAATTCAAGCTTTTTCCCCGTTCGCAAGCACACGGTGTTCAGGCTGCAACGAAAAGTATCCAGGTTTTATCAGTCGCTGTCATAAGATGACAAAATGTACGAGGCCTCCTGAAAAAAAATCATGAGGTTAATCAACACCGAAAGTGTCGGATTAGTTAAATCGGTGATCTGCTTATTTTGTAATATCAGAGCCGGGTAAAGTTTTTTCGTGCATTAAGGCACGGAAAGCGTGTTTGTCAACATGACAGATGAAACAGTGGCGTTGTCCCTACCGGACATGAAAGATGAGGATGGACTACAGAAACGGATGCTTGCTTATACTTTCGATACACCCCACACTAATACTAAAATCCAATAAAATCTAGTACAATACAATCTCTGGACCAGATAGTTTCGAAGCTTCCGTTTTTACAACTTCCTTCCTTTCATCCCTACACTTCCTCCTGCGTATATATGGATGGTCTTGAAAACGTTCCCGTTCCAACGTCAGTTGCGGGCGGCTTTGCATTATCAATGACACATTCCGTCGTTCAGTTCACAAACTAAACGGTTGCTTCAGAAATATATACTCGTCCCAAACGAACAAGTTTACCAGAAACATTGAGCTAGAACTTCTGAGGCAGCGTAGAATGACTAAACGGCTTAACGAAATCTGTAGTCTAAACTGCATTCCACTGACATCAAGGAACTCTGACCTGATGGGGTACACGCAACGGAAATGTGAATGGCTTAAATGACTACTTATAGAGTGAGCATGAAACTGCTGGTGGAAATAAACGTTTACCCCTATTTCATTTTAGTTTTCTGCAAATTAAAACCTGAGTATCACGCACATAGAATGGAATCAGAACCTGAAGTCCGCAGGGCTCGCCCTGTATGTTCTTGGTCGTCAATGCCTCCAGTGCAGTTAATAATACACTTGAGCTTACATTACACACACTGCACCTTAATGCCGAGCAGGCTGACACGATACTAATTTACGTGCCGAAGGTTTGGACAACAGGCACGACTATTTCGATTTTTTTCAAGGCTCGAAGTTGTAAATTGATGCAAACACGTTGTATTCATTAGCTCTCAAACACGGTGCCCTAGAAAAAGGAACTGCATTAAATCCTTCGCGGATTTGCAAAAGCAAACTATTGAAAAAAGACTGCTTTCCTTTCCTCACGCTCCACTAGACTGAAATACTTGAATTTGCTGTCAACACCTTTACCTCTACGCCGATGTACCTAGTGCACGGGTCCTTTGATCTTGCATCCGGAGTGGAATGGCACTTATGTGGATGGAATCTGCCACACGTGATTCCAATTTCACACTTTCCACCAATACCTGTCTCTCTGACTGATCATTAGTGCCTTTGGTACTGGTTTGTTACCAAAGTGACCGCGGAAAGACCGTGAGGCACATGTGAAATCAGAATGAGATATGATTTCAGATAGGGTGAAATATCGCGGCTCAGCTAATGAGCTGACACTCCCTCGAAAAATTTTAAGAAGAACACACGGATCAGTTTTTCCTACCGTGTGTGAACCAAGTATCCTCTCATCATCCGACTTGATGAATTTCCCCGTTGCGGCTTTAAAACTTTTCTTCACCGCAAAAATTTCACATTACACTGCTCCTACTCAAGTACATTGTCTTCCACTGTGTGTGCGTGTGTGTCTATGTGGAAAGTGAAAAACTTGCCGAAAATTAATAACCCACGATACACTTGATTCGTACTAGGCGAAACACACGGTCCCGCAAATCCACATCACGATCGATCATACGACAAACGAAAACCGACTTAATCAAGTACACAATTGTCAGTGCGGTGAGTCGCTTCCAAATCCGCTATCTGAGCACATCTCTCTGAATGCATGTACCAAGATGAACTGACTCAAGAAACCTTTTCACGAGTCTCTCCTTTCGCTGAATTCTCTTCTTCTACTGTTTTCATAAGAGTCTGAGCTCAAGTCAGTCTCTTCGGTCAGGTCTGCGCGGAAAACCTTCTTCACTGCCTTTAAGTCCCTGCTCAGGCACTCGAAGAGCTGCAAAATTCCGCAACAAGTCACATTCCACTGTAACGTACTCCTACAATATCATGAGAGTCAGGTAACACATAGAAGAAGAATGCGAGCCTAGGCCTGAACACGCTGTAATTGCAAACCCTAATCCTCTCACAGTTACTGAATGTTATCGCGACCACCTATAACACTGAGAAGGCAGACAATTGCGTATTTTCACATTCTGTCTACCGCTGTCTTAACTGTTTCCTTTGTTCAAGCCATTAAGCCACCTTACCGAATTCAATGGAGCTAACCCTTTCAACCGAATCTGAAAGACCCGCTCTCTTATTCTCTAAAGTATTAACTCTCAGATTCACACAGAATGTCCTTAAATGGTTTCAAAGCATGTGTGAAGCTAAGTCGGTAATACACCAAGGAAGCTTTACACTGCGTAGAGCTAGGAACGTTAATAGTTTCTAAAGAACCTGCTTTGGCCGAAAGTCTTTCACAATTTTGGCAAGGAACAGTCTCATCAGGAAATACAAGCTTTAACACACACAGCTTATACACAGGCTCAAGTCAATCAACCACGTGCAAATCCTACTCTTTGCTGCTTGTGATGGTGCGGCAATTGAAAGGGGATTCGATAGAAAAAAAATCCACTTTTCAAAATAGTTCGTAGTTGTACTCACTTATTTACACGGAGCTGAAGATGCTCATATGATGTGTTCGCATGTTTGCCCCCGGATGTTAGCTACTCTTTTCATTTCGAGACTGACAGAGAACCGAATGATTCATTGCACAATTTTTACGTCAAAATGTGTACTGTAATGTTTTGCCTACCTGGGTGAGGCATCTGCGGTGAATCCAAATCCTGATGTATTTCTCTCCGCTACAGACTTGTAAATCCTTACGCAAACTTTTTCAAACTCTTTGTTGTTCATTCTTTTTACGGAAATGTGCCCATGTAACTCTGCCTCTCTCAACACTCATCTACTTCCTAGGCGAATTTTCAGCTACGTTTTTCACCCACCGTCTTCCTGTCAGTCTGCTCCCTCACAGGTGGTTGGACTCAACACTAAAGAGTGCTAACTAACTTGTATATACGGACGTTAAAGCTCATTACCTTTCGTCAGAAACAGATACAAGTTTGCTTCCAAATCAGTCAGTCAGACGCACTATTCCTGCTTCAGCACTCATTTTTTTTAGCCAAAACGATTAATTACTAGCCATCAACCTGATGATATGAGCATAGAGCAGTAGCAGTACGTAAAAGCAAATGGAGCGAATGCAGCAGATCACACGTTGCAAATTGTCCTAAAGATTTGTGCCTTGTAATTGCAACAATAATCACTCAGCACGGCACGACCTGCAGAATCAGAGTATACAAAAGCAAGTTCCCTTTATGAGTTGAAACGATGAAAATATTGCTCAAATCCCCTCGCAGCCTACTTTTTAATCAAGGCTCAATTCCTTAAATTAAAGGTCTGTACAGACTTTCCATTTACAGAAGCACACGAAATGTCCACCGTCCCCTATAGCCCTCTACCTGTTTTGTGTTGCTCACCTTCCCAGTTGAATTACAGGTAGCATGGCACTGTAGCACGCTACAATGTTTAACTTGCTGTGTCGCTTCCCTTTTTCAGTCGGCAATTCTCAATTCCTTCCTTCCTGAGTACCATTCCATGGAGTTAGACAGAAAGATCCACTAGCGCTTCCATCGTCCACCTGACGCGAAATTCAGCCGGAGGAGAGTAGTAGCTTCCGATTCTATAACGTTTTACCATCCCCTACAAATGCGCATAATGAACAGTTCCTCTTCCTACTCTACTACAAAAGTTCCGTACACATCATGGTCTAATGTCAACTTCATTTCCGGTCTTTTTCACCCTCCTCAAATTTCTAGTTCCGCCGGCGGAGCTAGTATTCTCAACCCTCGCATACCATATTGCATCTCCCGCTTATAAATCCGTACACTCACCGTACTTCAATATATAGATTTCCTACCATGTGTACGGAGCAACTGAGGATCCTCATCTTCGTTAACCTTACTTTTACTTCAACATTTTATCCACCCGTCGCCACTCTTCTAGTTTTACCTGTCTGGTATGAGCTGTAAAGTATCATGATTGCTTTACGTGAGCTACGGATTTCGTGAATTATTTGTTTGTTGCTGAAAATGCGGTGGCTACGGTCAATAGTCTGTGTCTCTGCACTCTGTCTGTAGAAACACTCGTATACAGCTTTAAATTATTCAGGCTAAATTATTAAGGTATTATCGGGCGTCTCTTTTTTAGCATCACAAACCGAGATTGGTTGGATACTATTGCGATTATTAAGTGATGCTTAAATTCCATTTACGTGATCAGAAACGGTCGACTTGAAAACAAACATGACTTTTGTGTCTTTTTTGGACTTGTGACGAGTTGCCTGTGCTCAGATTTCAGCTTTCTCGGCGTTGTCAACATTAACATCGTTGCTGTGGCTTCGAGGGTAGACATTTCGTGCAGAGGATTTACCAAACTACAACGGTTGCGTATTCTGGCCCTGGCTCATACCAATTCCATCTTCCTTCCCATGCAATTTCAGGTGTGGTCCAAGGGTTTTGGCTGAGTCATACAGGTGTTACAGAGTCGGGCTACAATGAGATGAATAGCGATTTACAGTTTAGACTTCTCACAGATGCACACATAAACACACACACACACAAGATTTTGCATTGCGATGCCCCAAAATGCTTTAGCATAATCAATAAAATTAGTTTAAAATGCACACACACCCTGCTTCAAAAAGCTTCCGTTACAAATCGCATTGTATTCAGTCGTAACCGAGACCGTGAAAACCTTCTAGTCGAATCCTACGGTATTGCCGCTAATGGCATTAATCCCAATAGCCAACAGACATTTTTTGATACAAAGATACATACCAGTTTGCCATACTGGGATCCGCGAATTTAGGGGCATTTTTCTTGGACTCCATGTGCCGTGGCAAGGATCGTAAATGACTGTGAGTTATCTTGTGCGAACTTTAGGACACGGCCCGATTTAAAAATGTCTGCAAACTTGATGCAATTAATGCTGAGCTGTTGACACGTATATTCTGCTACTGGCCGCAGGAAGTCATATGGAGCATGTCAACGGCGGTGGTGCTGATGAGCCAACAATTGAAAGAAAGATGCGCAACAAACTTTCTTCTTCCCAACTCTATTTTCTTTCTTCGATGATGGACAACGAGGATGGTTCACTATCATAGTAATGATAATAGCTACAATTAACTTTTACGAGATACCGTTTACCACTTCATGCAAAACCTCGTCGTGTACAACCTGACAGTTTAGGAACGTCATGCTGCGGCTGATTACGACAAGTACGATATCCTTGTCTGACTACCCTTTGTCATTGCCATTCACAACTCGACTACGCGACTCAAGCTAAAAGCGTGCAAAGCTATGAGCGGCACGCATTATTTACATCAGGCAGCCCATTACACGTCATTTTCTTTCCCTCATTTTCGTTATTGAAACGATAAAAGTTGTGGGTAAAAGATGATGCTCTTACGGTGCATGCAAGGAGCTAAAAAGTATGGTGCTCTCGGGAGCGAGACCTCAATTCTTGGCACATTAGAAAAGGGAATTTTGTCCCATTTCTCAATTTACTAGGCCAATTAGCAACTTAAACAAACCGTAAATAATAAAAGGCGTGTGCCTAGAAACAATTCACGTTTACGGCTCAATGTGGTATTTTCATGTACCTTTTAATGATCACTCGCTGACACATCGAGACCACTCTGTAATTGAGGCTATGCATTCGACCCAACGCATCATTTATTGTAAAGTACATTATGTAGTCCTGTAGTAAAGAAGGCTAAACACAATATAACATCATACCCGTACCATCAGTACAGAGAGTAAGTAGTCGTTCTACAAATCTGACACTGTGGTGGATCCTACTGTCTCTTAGAGGGGCCTCAGTCTTCGTAAATACTTAATAATTTAAGCAAGTTCAATTGAACGTGACAGTACTTACAGAATATTATAACTTTGAAGATCATTTTTGTATTGCATTCGCTCTCCTGCCATGGATCATTCAGTTGATTTATGCTGGCTTTTGGCTTACTATCGTACTCGATGTCTTAAGAAACTATTTTTAACTTACGATGGAACTTATTCCTTGAGCAATCACGGAAAATATGTAACTGAGTACATGAAATATTGATATTAAAGATAAATATAACTGGTAAAAATATAGAACAGAATCACAGAATCAGATCTAACGCTGCAGTAAGAATAAATTCTCAGTCAGATGTTGCGAGAGATTATGTATGGACTGACAAGTACCCTTGTCAAACTAAATTATTTATGTTACAATAATTCAGTGATTGAACTTTTTCCAGTCTAAAGGTTCCAGCATATTTAGATCTAGCAGATGTCGGATGGTTGGACGGCCGTGGGGACAGTTCTGAAAAAAAAGACACTAGCATAAAATATTCATAATTTTCATGAATTGCTTAAGGTAAATTCAGAAGATTTACTGTTTCACCTTACCCACGGCTGGTTTAAAGTAGACATATTATTCAGTATTTTGTACATGGTCTGAGACCTAAGACTTGTTCCAATCATCACAGACTTTCGACAAGCACGGGAGGCCAGCATTTCTCTGACTCTGGTAGGTCTGTAAAACGCATCTTCGGGAGCATCCTACGCATAATAAAAAATATAATTTGATCGTCCGCAAGAAAGTTAGGAACAGAAATACGGAAGGTTCCACGCCTACTTGAAGCAACGCGACAAGTTCCTCAACATCATCCTTTCCAAACGTCCAGCCTTTCGAGAACGGTATTTGAGTCATTTGAATCCTTTTTTCACCTGAAGGCATTATATGAAACTGTTTCATATAATATACTAAAAACCCTTGGTGATGACGCAATAAAAATCCCGAAAGAGTTACTCAACTCACCAGTGCAGTCCACTTGGAAGTCAAAACCATTCCGCTTAAAAACTTCCATACGATCTACTATGACGTTTTCACTAGCCATTGGCAACTGTAGGTTTACTGGACTAAAACAATAAAGAGCACTTCATTAACACTGCAGATAATTAGAAAAACGATGCTCAGAAATATTTATAGATGCTCATACCTTATAAGCCTCTGAGTTTGAAGGGATAGAGAACTCTCCAAAGATTCAAAATTGTACTTTTCGTCACTTGCATGCTGATCTACCAGGAATAAGTTACCCTCGTGCTTGGCAACGATGAAGCCAAGATTGAACTGTCCCAAGACTTTCATCTAAAGCAAGTTTTGCTTGATTACTATGAGCAGGGTTAAAACCAAATTAAGTGTAAGCCCAAACGTGATAACAGTGAGACGCATTACCTTAGCAAACATATCTCTTGTGATGTACTTCTTAAGTTCTTGTTCTGCAGCAACGTTGTCATCCGCGGAAATTTTTGCTTTAAAATTGCAGATGTGACTCGCGGAGGCACTTTTTAAAGCTTCTGAGCCATTCGGTACGCGTAAAACTAACTCCCACTTTGGATAACAGGTCATTACGTTGGTTTCTATGCCGATCGAGACTTCGGCTTGTTTAACGGTGTCTTTGATCTGGTATTTAATTATGACAGACTTCCTTTGATAAAAATCCTCTATTTCGTCATCATACAAAATCACAACTTCATCGTCGCTATCTAATGCGTCAGTTGATCCAGTTGTACTCTGAGTTGTTGAAGCTTTGCAGGCTTCGACCAGATATGTTGGTACAGGACTATTTCCAGTATCAGTGTCAATTTTCTAGGTCTAAATCTGTCCCTTCGGTAACATCGCTAATATCAATCATTTCTTCATCCTCAGCTTCTTGCAAATGGCTTCGTGACTTCGTGTATAGCTTTATTGAGGCCTCTTCTGATGCTGTAAACTGTTTGTCTGACACGGCACTTGCTGATACTGGATCAACGGCACGTTGACTAGAACGATATTTTTCTCCTTTACTTTCTTTAGGTCTTGAATAACTGGTATTGCTATTCAGCATGATTCGCGCATCTTCTGGAAGAATCGAGCTCTCAATGTCACTGTCATTATCGCGGCGACGCTTCAAAATTGGAGATTGCAGTGAAAAATTGCTGCGACCATCATTTATAGAATCGACTTGATTTATTGGACAAGCTGATGCTTGCCACGCTTTTCTGAGAGACGCCTAGAACAATTGAAAATTACATACTGTTTTAGATTTCATTTTCAGATGGAACAAGTGCGTATTGGCTCTGACTTACCTTAACTGCAGCATGTAATAGGTTTTCATTCCTTATAAAGATAAGGCGTTTATCAGGATTAACGTTTGCATCTACATTACTTTTTTTGGTACGAATGTCCAGAAAAATGAACGGATACTGATTCCGGCAGAAACTCTGAAAAGTTTCGTTGACGATTCTGGCAATCTGAATCAAGACAAAACATTTCAATTCGTTATTGAGTTTTTTATTTATTTATTATTGAACATGTCTATTAAGAGACGAATGATTTATGTATAGATACCTT
>VRMD01000743.1:0-22197 GCA_009872375.1 Sminthurides bifidus | reverse complement strand
AACAGGCTGTTTTTCGATAAGCTGTTAATGTATAGGCATTGAAAGTAGCAGTAATATTTTCCCCCTCCCAGTACTCACCTTGAGCAGGGTAATCGTAATCATTGCTTGTACAGATGGGAATTTTAAAGCTATAAGTTGATTGGGGTGATTCAGATGAGGTGAGAAGAAAATAATTTCTATGATGTACAAGTGAACTTATTATTTTTTTGCCTGGGTTGAGTTGCGATTGCGGCAAGGGGCAGAATTACGTAATTTAAGAAGAGGAATTACTATGGGAGATCGATTGCAAAACTCTCGCTATGGTCTTACGGTCATTGCAAATAACAAACAATTATGCGTAGATGTTGGCAATTTTAGCACAAAGCAGTGAATGGTGTGTTGTGGACATAAAATGGCCTATCTGTAATTGAATTGCCGGTGCGTAATGGAGGTTTGGATGCGGAAAACGACTGCTGGACAACAACTTTTAAGTTACGAGATTAATAAAGGACAGGAACCACGCCGTGAGGGGAAGTGACCGACTCCTTATTTAACAGTTGCCTTTTGGGGTTTAGCTACACTCTGACGTGGCGGATGTACCGAATCATAGACGTTGATTGTGCGGTGTAAACTTGTGTTTTACTGGTGGCTGGCTCATGGTAATAATTTACAGCGTAGCTAATAGCAACGGACGCTGATGCATCAGCAGTACATTTTTATGGTCGTGAAATCTTTTGTGGCTAACAAAGTGTTTTAATTGAACATGTTATGTCAATTCGCGAAAGTCCTTTCTCAACTCTTGACGTTTTATGTAAAAGTAACAAAAACTCTCCCTTTGTACAACATCAAATCGCTATGAGCAGTTAAGGGTGGGGTTGTTTGGCGCACACGCTTTTGGGTGAGTTCTATATTTTCCTCCATGTGCTACTGGATCATGTTCTGGCTGCGTTGACCTTTTGATGTATTTCAGGGCAAAGGACTCGTTTTGCAACTTAAACATGCAGTAGAAGCTATAATTTTACTAGTACCTGAATTATTTATTCTATTTATTCGGTTTTGAGGATGTAGACAACTTCTTTAGATTCTCAGTTTTAAAGCTATTGTTTTACCCGGCTAAACGCTTTGGGTTTCCGTTATCTTACACAGCAAGTGGTTCCAAACTGCTATAATGGGTAATCGTTGTTACGGTTTGGGTTTTTATTTCGTTCGGTTGCTTATGGACTTTACAGCAAACATTTAACTTTTATTCCAAGATTTCCACAGTTAAAGTTAAAGATTAGCAGATTTATCAGTTTCCCACTGATTGCTTCCCATCCCTGATATGCTAGCTCATTAGGCAAAGATCCTTTGGATATCTGGAGCTTATTTTTCATTTAAACTGAAAGTAATATTAGGGATTTAGGCAGAGAAAAAAGATGAAATACCTCGAATGAATTGTTCACACCAGTTCGGTTTAGTTTAAATAGTCGGAATATAGGTGAAAGCAGGCATTATACAGGTTATGTTTCACTGACGTGGAACATGCAGAAATCCAAAGCGTTTGCCCATGCTTTGTTCTGATACTATAACAATTAATTTTGGAAGCTGAATAATTAATGTTGCCTGTTCACCAGCAGATGCTGTACATAGTTATTGTGTTTTTGAAATCAAGGTGGAACTCTTATGGGGGCACATTATGGAACGTATCCGTACGGTCAAGCACCTCATATAATATCTACAGTAGCTCCGATGGCGCCTCGTGCAGCTGCCGCTGCTTCGGCGTATGGCAATATTTATCCACAAATTTTCTATTGGCCGTATCCATCTCCACCTGTGAGCCCGACTTACTTTAACGGCCATGCCGTTCCTCCGGTGCCAGTGACAGCGGCTGCTCCAGCGCTGGTGAGTTTCTTCGTTACTGTTAAATTTTTTTATGCAAGAATTAAAATCTAATGCTGTAAAAAATATGAACTCGTGGCAATTTCTATCAGTAAAGCTCTTGGTTGTAATTTTACAGATCCCTCAAGAATGCTTGGGAGCACTAGCAATGAATGGGAACGCCATGAATGGCAATTGTAAGCCAGGACTCAACGGTTACAATGGCCACAATGGGCATGTGCCTCATCCCCCTCTTGCTAACGGAAACCATGATCTGACATCACGTTTACTTAATGGCGACTCGAACGGTTTTCGTTCCGACTTTATGCTTGATAGATCCTTAGCCGAGAAGCATCGCCCACCGCTCATTTCTACGAAAAGTTATATGGAATTAGGATTATTTATGGCCTGAGACGTACAGCATTCAAGGCTGGTGTACTTCTGATACTCATAGAGAAAATCTCCATTCAGGTTCCTCCAGAACAACAAGACTAGCATGATAGAGGTGTTATTTGGTGTAACCAGTATAAATTATGAATTTTAATTAGTCGTGTTAATAGTGACACGTTTATTAGATCAAAAAAGAGAACCCTGATACATCACTCATGTTTCTAATCAAGTGACAGCCGTAAAGGTTGAACTGCAATAGTTGTTGAATATTTAAACCATTTTGCATTGTAATAGGACATTGCGGTAGTATATGATGATGTTGATCGATTGATTACACGTCTCCTGTACGGTACAAAGGAAAACCTTTAAGTTATTCCTATGGTACTGGTAAAAGCAGGGTGGCACCTTTAGATAACGTTGTTGCTGAAAACGTGCGTGAGAAAAAATGTGAATGATTGAGGTTTTGTATGCAGAATCTGATGGCATAGCCATGACTTTCATATATAGTTGTGTTAGCAGCAAAACAGACAACCATTAGATGTAAAAGAAGGACTTCTCTGCTGACCACGGCATTAGAGGGTAAACTATTTGACTAATCGAATTGAGCTGAAGCACATCAATGTTATGAGAAACTTGAAAATAGGGTGCGTCAGTTATTTTAAGCGTAAGGATGTATTTGATGTTGGCTATACGACAGTAGCACATTTTATCGAAGATGATTCGAAGTACGTGCGCTCGTATAAAAAAGAGTTTAGATTGATTCAAGTTCTACTACAGTCTCGTGCAATGTATCCAAAGAAATTGTTGTAGTTTTACATGAAAAACGCGATAGTGCTGCATGTTAGTCAGAAATTCGCTTTTCATAGTAAGTATTCGTATGCAACCTAGAATGATAGGAGAAACAATCACTGAAAATACGTATCGATTGGAAAGAATGAGGTTTCTAGTTTGGACCAACTCGGGTTTAGAAAAGTCACATTGACTTTTTGTGCCTCTCAAGCGTGTATATATTTTTGCCCATTGGCAGTCAAAATGACATTGTGTCGAGTAGTGTTTTGTCGGTTGTCGTACTGACTGTACATAGTCCAGCTGTAGAAACTGTCGTCAAGAAGTCTAGCATGTTTCCAGAAAAAGGTGAACAAGTAACTCGAAAATGCGCCACGAGCGAACCGATGTCAGCACATTAATGGATGGAAGTCCACTTAAATGTAAACTTTTCTCTACTTTAGCCGTTCCACTAGTATTATAAGAATACGTTTACATTGGATATGTTTGTGAATTTTCGGTTCTTCCCGTCTTCGATAATTTCTTGTAAAGGAGTGGTTTAACTGCTGCACAGAGCCTGTGGCCTGCAGATTTGCCAAAGCTTTAATTTCCAATTTTCGTTATTGCATCTACCACTTGACCATTATTCTTCGTTATTGCTACCTTTAATAGCTTCGTCAATAGTTGCGCACGGCTTCTTCATGCCTCTTTAGCTCCGACTACCTTAACAGCTAACACTTGAAGAATCTCTCATCTTCTCTTCATTTCGTATACTTGGGAGGGTTTAGATTTAGCTCACGTAAACATGTTCTTGATCAGGGCCTGTAAACGAATTTCTTAAAATATTTCAGATTTATAGTTTAAGCAATTGAATTTCTTCTGCAGTACAGATAATAGCTGCTAAAGACTATATGAGCAAAGAGATTAGTATGCTTGCGCTGGTAAAATTATGAATTTTAGAGTTTTAGAGAGACTATCACATGAAATATTAGCTATCGTTTGTATTTGTAATATCATAGCGTTATTTTTGTACAAAGAAGTCATTCTATGAGCCAGCTGAATATCATTAGGTGCAAATTGTTGCTTGGGTGACCGTACAGTTCCGCGGTCGACAAGAATGTGTGCCTCCATGTGAACGAACGGTGCACTGTACAGGCACAACAAGTTACATTTATGCTAGAGATTATGAGGAACTCTTATCCCTTAGACTGCGTTTTGTTGAATTTTGTTGTCCCAAAAATCCTCTCATTTGGGAGCAATGTAGAAAAATACCATTTAAGCCAAGACTTACGGTGTATTCTAGTTATTTGGTGTAGGAAGACTTCCATCAAGTAAGACTTTCTCACCTATTAAGTTATTTCCCATTAATTCGCTCATTAGCAGTAGAACTCCCAGCTTCAAAATTCAGCTTGCTTCTCAAAATTCACGAGTCAAAAACTGAACATTTAACGTGAGTGCGGGATTTGTATTTTTCAAGAGAAGTTATGCTAAGACTCAGCACTGGTAGTTGACGGAGACGAAAGGATTGTTTCAGTCAGCCAATTATTCGGAGTTCTCTTTAAATGATGCTGATTGTGTGCAATTTCGGCTCGCTACTGTAAATTCCAGGACATTCGAGTAGCAGAAGTTTAGTTATGCAGAAAGAAGGCCTCTTGGTCTGTTCCTCGGAACGTTTAGAATAGAATAATTTACTTTTTGCTCTTATTTTTACGCTCTTCCCTTACAACGCAAACGTGCTTACACACGTAATTTGCACTCATTCTGATATCTTAAAGAATTTATCAACTCTTAACGGAGCAGCAAATTCAGCCCATTGCAGTTTATTATCAGGCTGATAGAATGACTAAAAAATTATAGCATATATGAACTTGTAAAAACTTCACGGAAACCTCATCATCACATGATGCATTATCACATAGTAGTTTTCGGAATCCTAAAACTCATCACCACTGTCGCTACTAATGTTGATTGCGATCGCTCTCGTTAATGATTTTCAATGTAGTAAGTTGACATTGTAATAAACTTGATTGTATCGAAGAGTTTGCGGTTTACAGCTCTCCGCACAATCAGCAATAAATGAATAAACTTTTGGATCTTGTATTTGAATGACTGGTATGAAATAGAAAGGAGTTTTTTATCTCTTCTCAGTATGCAGTAGTTGTATGCTGAACTAGCTAATAGATGGAAACGCATTTAAAACACCTCTACATGACGTGAATTCAAGATAGGCGTCCACACAGATCCAGTTTAAAGGATGCTATCCTCTTTTTGCGGAATTACTTGTAACTCATCAGCTTCAGCGTATTTTGGGGCTTGTAATACTGCCTTTTCCAGTTATGTAATGACTCAAAATAACCTTTTTGAAGAGTAATTAATACTCATAACTTGCTTGGACGTATTGCAATAAGCCTAAAGCTTATACGCAATAAAATTTATGCATCTGTTTTTCTTAATGGATTCTGTTATCTGTTATATGGGATGATGTTATCTGCAATGGCACCATTTGGTCAGATTCGGGATTCGGGATATCTGAATTATTTTATTGCATTACACTTCCTTAGAAATCCTGTCCTAGTCAACATCATCCAGTTTTCAAATAGCTTATAATCTATCAGAAAGGCTGGTTCTCCTTGATAATTCACGCATGTGTTCTTTACGTCCGAAAGTGAGTCTTAATTAAACCCTTAAGTAGGAGTTGATACCTTATAAGCATGAAGTTTCTTTGTTAATGATCGCTATTCGTCATAATGAGATGATGAACTAATTCAAGAAGTCTACTACTTCCTGCCCAAAATCCTGGTATAGGCAGTGGAAAGATTGTACACCATAAACCGGCCGGTATCTCTTATCGACAAACCAAATGAATTCTGTCTTACGAATTCGCATCAATATGCTTACATCAATAATTTCGTAGTATATAGATCACAAATGTGAAGGTAAAACTTAAAGCCTTCCATTGCCTTATAACTGGGAGATGGAAAGGAAACAGCCCAGATTTAACATACATTTGCGCTCTAACCCCTTTAAGAATTTGCTCTTTCATCTTCTCAGGAACTGGTGGGGGTTGCATACCAAAGTTGGTGGGGATGAGAAACGCGGGTGCATCAGGTACACTGACCACATTCATCCAAGCAGCTCTACTTATACAGTGCATGCATATGAAACTCGAAATAGATAAACGCAAGTGCATTAGCCCCCTTTGCCAATTTTCTCCCCAGGAATCGAGAGACAACTGACAAAAGTTAAAATTTGCAAACAGTCACAGGCTTCATCTGGTTAAAATCACCAGCTACTCCAGCTCCCGCAAAACTTTCACTAAAACCTAGCGTCCGTTGACTGCAAGAGGAGAGCTACCGTTTTCTCTGGCAACAGTCCACAGAGTTCGCGAGTATCGTATTTGAGCGTACAAAACTGTCGCCCGGAAACCTTTTCGGTACTTGCCTTGACTCACTAGACGCGGCAGACCCGGGTTTCTCCGACTTGACGAGAGGATTTTGCTCATCCATGAGAAGAGCAACTGCAGGACGTGGTTTGCAATTTTCAGCTTGTGAATGCTCGCACGTGCTTATTGCTCTCACTACAATACTGCTCCTGCGTATGGTTGAGTAGTGCCAAAATTACTGCTCGTCCTCTGCTAACACAAGACTTTTGCACGCAGGACTGGTCTGCATGTACGGAGGAATCTGCAAGACAACCTCAAGACCATTTCATTTGAGCGCAGTGAGACAGGGTATGAGGAAGTGCTTGTACCGGCGCTGGAACTGCGTCCGGTAAAACTTCAAAATTGGACTCACCCTCCCCACAACAACTGAGTCCGGTCCCCTCCCCACGTAGGTCAAGCAATGTTGCAAAAGTCCATCTGGTGAAAAGCTACCCACGTCTCATTCCATCCCATCAGTTCCTTTCTAGTTTATCCCAATTACTTCGAAACTTGCATAGTTCACCAGTAGTATTTATTCAAGTCTACGTGCTAGACGCTAGTCCTATTGTTTGCACTCAAATCCGTATTTGATCTTTCTCCTCTTACGTGATTGTGTACTTTCGACGGGGTAATTTTCCAATAGTGATTCCCCGACAAAATCGTAAATCTTCAGGCTTCACACGTGGGTCGCGACCGCAGATAGTTTTGGAAGGTGTACACATGTGCTTGAAGCAGGCCAACATTCTGGAGATTAGTTTGCTCAATTCATCAAGTTCCAATATTTGGTTCATGGAGTCCACCGTCGCGAAATCTCTTCACCAGAAGAAAGCATGCGGCTTGCTGCAATGGTGCCTCCTGCTCACAAGTCTTGTTTTTCTTCCGGTAGTATCCACTGCTGACACGTCGCCGGAATGGGGTAAGTCAGGCCTTTCAACTCTTTTTCCTTTCCGTTTGCTATGGATCATACCCTACCTAATCTTTTGGCTTCATACGAATGAATGAGACTGAAGATATTTCTCTCTGAAGCAAAATCTTGACCCTTTTTTAGTGAAGTAGTCATACTCACGGTTACCACCATTTGCTCAAGTTATTGTGGGGACTTATTTTTGATTGCCTTAAGTACGTTTTAGGGTTACCTATGCATATTTTGATTTTTTTGCGAATTTCATCATCCTTTGAGCTTGCGCTGTGGGATGCGTAATTTGTATGGATATTAGGGACGTGCTTCCTCCATTCAATGTAAAGTTTATTGCCAAATCTTCCGAATTTTTTTAATCGGGTTGCATTTAACCTCATTAATGGATGGCAATTTGCAAATTCTGATTACGATTCTTTCAATGCTCCTGAAAAGGTTATCATGAGGTGGTTCTTGAAGTTGTATTGATCTTGGATGGACACAAATCTCTTATCGGTCAATGAATGCAATGTTTACCTGGTCTAGTTTAGTGTAATAGCGATGTTGTCATTGACGGCTGCAACAATTTGCAACAGGCGAGCAGTTGGCACATTTCTAAAAATCATATCGTTGCGTTAGATAGGCGCCGGCTGCTACAATATTTATTTTAAGTTTGCTAAAGTCTGGCCATGACACGGCACGGGTAGTTGTTATGTGTTTGTTGTTTGTAAAGAAACTTTCGCAGCAAATCATAGCTCACGATCTAAACAGTGAGCCAATGTGTCAGCAATACATAAGTTAGAAACTTCTCATTCTACTGGATAATTGTACCTAGATGAAAAGTTTTCCCAGCAATTGATGTTATTACCTAGTTGTACATCATCACTGTCCATTAATTAATGTCACATGGCTTGAGTGACTTGCAGTCAGGAATGCAACCAGTTTCTTCGTTTTTTCCTAGGGCAGGAGAAGAATAACAGTCAATTACAAATAAATTGTCCATCTTGTTTTGCGCTCTGTTGTTCGAGGACATGTGATCCAAGTAAGCTCACTGGAGTCTCCAGAATGCGTAAACACCTTGATGCAGCGGTAAAATTGTGTTCAAGTCTCTGAATACTATTGTGGTAGCCGTCTGTGATCAGCGCATTGTTTGTTTAACACTGTGTGCTTCGGGATGGAAATTCGCAAGAAGAGCGGTTGGGAATTTGCGATATCATCAGCTCAGTTTACAGTTTCGCTCATGTTCATACACCGAGCTGTTTCCCGCATATTTGCAACACTAGGAGTTTTTTTCTCCTGAGCCGGCTGAGAAGGTGTAGTGTGACGAGGATTCGCCATTTCCTCTGCATTACAATAGAATGGAAAGGATATTGAGCGTGAGGCGGCCATGATACCGAGCTCGAGTCTCACGTACGCCAGTTTCCCACTACGTTACTCGGACTGAAGGTGGAAATGCACAGGCTCAATACCGTGAAACTAAACTAAAAAGCAGTTCGCCACCAACTGCATCTGGTGGTAGCCTTTTGCACATTACATGTCTTACTAAATCCTCTTCGGTAATTTTCCTCAATGCCAATGAAGAAACTTAAGAGAATTTACGGAAAAGCAATAATGTTCTACTCGCATTCATCATTCGCGTGATGCAAGCCCTCTGTTGTTACAAATACTGCTTCCCCTTTATTGCCGTCAGCGTTTTAAGATGCTCGAAACGTTCCGCAGTTAAGATTATTGCATAAATGACATTTCAAGCAAGTATTATGAAGACTCGACATATCCATGTGCTGTGGTCGTAAGACTTTTCACTTGAATTTTGCAATCTTTCTTTCTCTCGCTCTCACTTTGATATAAGTCAGCGAAGAGAGTCGCGAAATTCGCGAAAAATTCCTTTGAGCTATGCGCAGTGCTGTGTGCCAAAAGCCTTATAATTTTGTCACAGTTCTTGTCTTGTATGCTGGAGCTCAAGAATAGCATGGAATCCACGTGATTTCTCTGCATCTCCTTCATTTCGTGAGCACATGAGTATTCTGGCACACTTCTGCTCAAGCAGGGCCAAACTTTCACGTGCTTCGAGTCTCTTCCTGGCGAAAGTGAAAGGAAAAAGTCTATTCATAGGATAGCTGATCTGGCTCAGTGGGGATGTTACGTCCTTGCTATTGATAAGTCTTCCGCATGATACGATTGAAACTGGAAATACATGTGCAGCGTCATTGTAATGAGTCGGTTGAAGCTGAGTTTCGCAACTTTCTCACGTTTGCTCGTTTAATCTTGAAATGGTAATAGATGTTGGTACAAAGCGATATTCTTGCGAAAGTTTGTTTTTTAATGCAGTCAAGCCTTTTTCAATGGCACCTTTTTTCTAGCAGGGTCTTTTTTCGTTGTGCAACCGCGCCAATAGCACTTTCCAGAAATCCTTTTCATTCATCTTTTCCATGGAAACAAACTCCATACAACCAGCTATACGACCCTTGGTTTATAAAACTTGTTTACCAATGAATTTCAAAATACTTGTACAGAGTTACGGAGATGAGCTTTATACCAGAGCGATTAACGGATAAGTTGCGACCACGATTCTGAGATTTCTGAATGCACTAGCCATGATTGTTAGACGCGATTGAGTAAAGAACGGATATTGTGCAATCGCATCTGTTCAGCTCCCTGTAAATATTATGTGGCAAAGCTGGCAAGGTTACAATTTATTACTTATTTTTACCGGCCGGCAAAGCATTTATGTTGGGGGACGTACAGACTTTTTGCACCTAGTTTAACTTTGAAGCGTTTAATGCAAAACATGTCATTAATATTCCGAGGAATACGTCCTATCTTGCTTGATCAGTATTCACGATTAGCTTTGAAGAAGAGTTTGCCTGTGAAGGTTATGAAGGTACATGGGATCGTTGGTCAGAGCATATTAATCGTCTGGGTGCTTCTGAATTTTGTTTTGCTGATCTTTCACGAGGCGTAGTACGGTATTTAAGAATACGAAGTGGAACCAATGAATTGCAAAATGTTGCTGATTTAAAACTTCAATTCCATCTGCGCTACGGCGAGCATGCAAAGATGCTCAACCTTCACGACGAGTTCTTTCTCTATGTTCTATGCTATTTCGTTCAATCGATAAAAAAATGTCACTCATGAATTGCGATGAATTCTCAAATGATAGGATTAAGCGCAATTATATTCATTTCTGCAGAACTCCATACTGACATGACGTATTAATGCTTTGGTACTACTTTGTGGTCCCCTTTTAACAACTTCAAATGTCATTTATTTCAAACTGGCGAGACATTTCTAAGAGCGTTCTCACTATGAGCTAGATGCTGAGCTTGTTTGGTTTGGCTTGACAAATATGATTGGGTGGCATATAGCTTGAACAAACGGTTAGATAAGTTGAAGCAATTGGATTGTAAAGATGCAGAAGAATGCTGGTCAGGGTCAAGGCTCGACAAGAGTTATGTTTATGTTAGCACTGACACATGTCTTTTTTTCGCAGATTTTGTAGTAGCGAACTCGAATCGCCATGTAACGTTTTTTAACTTACTGTCGAACGAAAACCAGCCCGTGAAGGACCTTTCAGTACCTGTTCCACTGCTACCTGACAATATCAACCGGACAACCGAATTCCAAGTCGGAAGGGATGGCCCTACTACTTTTTACAACGGAGCTAGCGATGCTAGTACCTGGCAAAACCAATATTTCGGACTGGTTGCAGCAGATAGATCGAAAAATGTCTTGTATTTGACTGCAACACGAGAAAGGATATCCAATTCAGCATATCTTACATCCGTTCTCATGTTCGATATGAATAAAAATATATCCTATATACTAAGGCAAAGTAAGCGTAAGCAGAATTATAAATAAGCTAAATGTGCTTTAAATCTTACACACATGTAAAAGGCAATTGAAATGTTCATTACAGTTTGGTTTGAAATTGGTACGTAGGTAATTCAGTGGTTATCTATAAACTTGAATTTCACCGAGATTGCTTATACTGGAATGAAAATAACACAATCTGGAGGATCAACGTTTCCACGTCGGAAATTTCTTCCTGGAAGGCTGAATTGTTGCATTCAATTAACCAAAATTCTCCACTAGACTTCACAATTAATCCAGTTACGAGGTAAGCCGCCACAGATAGTTCGTTCAATCTGATTCTGCAATTCCCTCATCTGAATTAGTATCAATTATATTATTTTGAGTTATGACTTCGGCTTACAAGCTCGTTTTGAAAATACCAAAATTTTCCATTATAAAATTACAGCACCTTGTACTACTCGAACAGCACGGGTAAAGAGGCTACTATACACGCTATTGAACATGGTAATCCGGAAAGCAAGATTGTCATCAGCAAGGGCCTTGTTACGCCATATGCGTTGACGACTGATTGTGCATATTTGTACTGGGCGGATCATCCAATTGACAGTGAAATTTACAGTATCTCCCGAGCTGAGTTTAGAAACTTGAGTAACATCCAAAAACTGAATGTAGGACGTCATCATAACGTGGTCGCTATCGCAGCTTTATCTAACTTCTCTGTGATTTGGTCTGAGAGAGATATGCAAAAAATTTTGCTCAAAAGAGCAGGGAAAGACTTACATCAAATACTAAACCACCGAAGTGCACCTCGGGGACTGACCTCCTTTTACTGCAATTTTAACGACACTGCAGCTGCTACAGAATCTAGGAACTTGAAACCCACTGCCTCTCCCGAAGTGACGTCGTCTCCAGTTACCTCTCCAGAAAAAGAGCTTTCGTCCACCGCAGCAACCGTTTTGCCAAATGTTACTGACGCCTCGCTCACAATTGCCAAGGTTCTCACGGATACAGATGGTTTAAATTCAGATCCAGACGATGTGCCGGAGGCACCACCTATAACGACTGAAAGTCCTGAGAAATCCACTGTTAGTTTTCTTGACCATGAATCAGAGAACTCTGAAAATAAAGACGTGGAAGCGGTCCCTAACCACGTTGGACAGCCGGAGAATGTGAGCAATGTGCTAGATCCCGTTGTAAATGAGGAAATTGCTCCATCTTCCAGCAAAGCTTTTCGGGATGAGCTAAGCTTCTGTTCTGACCAAGGAGATGCTACATTTTGCCTGAATGGCGGCTCATGTGTTCTCATTCATTCGCATAAAGTTTGCCTGTAAGTTAAGTAACAGTTTATGATCGCATAATTGGTCTGATGGGCGTCAATGAAGGGAGTTGAAACGTATTAGTATAAGATGTGCAGTAGAGCTAAATTTGATTTATATTTTACAGTTGTTCAGAAAATTTCGGCGGACCAAATTGCGATGTGGAATTAAGTAGTTGCAAAACTGGAGCCAGTATTCCGGTTTATCATGCAAATGACCTGATGTACCAGATCATTTGCTCTGTCTTGACATTTTTCCTAGCGGTAATGACCATCGTTTCAGTTTCCCTTTATCTCCGCGTCCGGGACTACAGTAAAAAACCCAAGATACGAAGACGGCTTATTGTTTCTCGAACACCTGATAGCGAGAATTCAACAGTACATGAAATGGTGGATATTGAGAATTGTTGTAACATGAATGAATGCGAAACGGTACGTCTTCTATCAGCCATATTGAAAGCACTCGCAGAATTTTAAAACCCTGCTGATATTGGTAATGTCACGATTTTGTTTGCCTTTTATTGCAGCCTTGCTATGAACGAGACAGTGCAACCTCGTCCTATGCTTCCCGGATCAAATTAAATTCGTTGCAGAAGAAAAAAGGTTCCAAGAAGGGAGACTGTGAGAGACTAGTAGAAATCTAGGGATTAGAGATAATAATTGCTTGATTTTAAGCTCATTACCTGAATACACCTTAATCAACTTACCCCATTTGATTGCTCTCGAATGTTGCGAGCGCGAGCCGAACAGCTTCAGTATCAGTAGATTTGATTAGCTGACTGTACTATTTTAAGGAAAGGATTATAAAAACCAAGATTTGATATGTTTATTCATAGCATTGTGACAAATGCTTTCTCAACCTATTTATCCGATTTTAACTTCCTTTGAGTTATTCCAGCCGCTATCATGGAGGAAAAAGACTGTATAGCGCGATCAGAGAATGTTAAGAGGCAGAGAGAGCGGATTCACGCGTGGGAAGCTAATGTAGTAGCAAATATTTAGAAGTTCGTTTTGTTTTTATAGCATTTTAAAAGCTTCGAAATGAGGCTAAAATTGCAGATTAAAGTCATATATTTACAGTATTCGATTTTCTTATTTCAAGATTCAAGAGACCATATTCATTCCCGATTGATTTCATCACTGGAGAACATGGTTAAGAGATAGAGAACCACGGCACCAGTTTTCCTTCGCACGTTATGCGCTTTTTTAGTGGATCATTGAAAATCCTGTTTTCTTTGCCTTGCAAAATGCAGCGGGCAATTCAAATCAATAGCTGCTGTCAAAACGCCCCTGCGCGCATGGAAACTTTATTTACAGGGAAAACGAACAATTTTTTTTAATATTAAAAGTTTAATAATCAAGTAATGTTCGTCTGTGGACTTGAGTTGTCATAGGTTAATCATGGTGCGAGTCTTAACACTTGATTTATGTGTTCCGTATTAAATGCCCCGATTACTGTTTGCGAATTACCATGATGGATTAAGTCCTGGACAATATCATTATCTATCTTCGTCAGCTGTAAATATCACAAATATAATACAGTGTCATATATCTTGAGGAACGGAAAACGGATGACATGCCCGAGGAAGGAGTTTACGCCTCTTGATGTAAGTGTTTCCTATATGTAAGAAAAACTATTGTGACGGTTACTTTTAGCACGAATGTGGTTTAAAATGCTGTGCTTTTATCGATATAACAGAACAATTCCAAGAGCAATCTCTTCGGCGTTAAATGCACTTGACATGAAATTTTCCAACCGAGGATTTTTCATCGCTCCGCTGTGTGAAGTTCGAAAACACTCTCATTGCATTAAGAAGGCATTCAGACTCCTGCTACTACCGATTGCACTGGTTGTTTCGCTGAATCCATTTAAAGACTCTGGTCTCGTCCGTTCTAAGATGGGGTGCAATATTTGTGGACCAGCAGATCTGCAGTTTAAGAACGTCATTCTTCTCAGCTTATCCTTCATGATGGTGTTTACCGCTTTTCAAACCGTTGGCAACATTGAAGTAAGAACTTTCAGTCAACAATCAATGTCAGAGAAAATAATGCACTCGAATAATAATAATGGTCAATTCTGTTTCAGAAAACTGTTTTAAAAAGTGATCCGGCTTTTAATGCGGACGGATTCGTGTCCTTGGGAATAATATACTTGTCATTTTCCCTTTGCAACTGGATTGCACCTGCTGTTGTTGCATTTGTAGGACCAAAATACACTTTAATCGGCGGCAGCATACTTTATACTGCTTTCATTGCTTCTTTCTTAGTACCAAACCCTTACTTGCTTTACTCGATGTCCGGTATACTGGGATTCGGCGCAGCATCTTTGTGGACGGCGCAAGGCAGTTATCTAACCCTATCCTCGTCACCGGAAACTTTGGCCCGTAATTCGGGAGTGTTTTGGGCAATCTTCCAATGCAGGTGAATTAAATTTGTCCTAGTGGTATTCTCCGTTAAAACTGGCAATGGTTAAATCACTAAATTTTCTTTATTTTCAGCATGTTTTTTGGAAATTCGTTCGTCTTTTGGCAATTTGATTCAGACACTCAAATAGCGGAAAAAAGAATACTAGTCTTTTCTGTTCTTTCAGCTGTTTCTTTCTTAGGAGTCGTTAGCATGGTTTTTCTCAGGCCATTGAGGTGAGGTCAAGTCAACTAGACAACATCATTGAAAGCCTTTCGGTTTGCCTTTAGTCCCATGTTCATGTTTTGCAGGCCAGTCCACGAAATAACTGCACAGCATTCTTCAGTTGATGCTCTGAAAAAATCCATAGCCTTAGTCAAAGATCCGAGAATGATACTGCTATGTATTACCTTCTTTTACACTGGAATCGAGTTATCCTTCTTTAGCGGCGTGTACGCCAGTGCTGTTGGTTTCACTGCACAAATGTCGAAGCGGTTAATTGGCCTGATTGGTATACTTGTTGGAGCAGGTGAAATAATTGGCGGAGCTGCATTTGGAATACTTGGGTCAAAAACTGTAAAGTATGGTAAGTGGAGACTTCTTTTTTCTTCATTAGGTTGATCCCAGTAGTATTTAAGGATAAAACTTTGAGACTTAACGGCATTTGGTATCGGCAGGAAGGGATCCAGTCGTGCTGCTCGGATTTTTAGCTCATATTGTTGCTTTTTACCTCATATTTATCAATTTGCCAAACAACTCTCCACAAGGGCCAACGTCAGACATAACCTATGTTACCCCAAGTGTGGGATGTCTGCTATTAGCGGCGACTCTGCTAGGTATGAGACACAGAACCGTAAGAATTTGCGATCATATACAGTATCCGAATCCTAATGACTCGTGTAATTGTTTCAGGGTTCGGAGACGCGTGCTTCAACACACAAATATACTCCATGATAGGAAGCCTATTTTCCGATTGTTCAGCTTCAGCCTTCGCAATGTTCAAATTCATTCAGTCCGCAGCTGCGGCGTTGTCATTTATGTATAGTACATGGTTTACACTTCTAGTTCAGTTAAGTATACTAGTGGTATTTTGCTTTTTGGGAACACTTGCTTTTTTCATCGTAGAATGGGGTGATACATCTGATTCGCAAGCATCAATTCCTTCAGTATTACAAGTGGAAGTTAGTGACGCAGAACCACTAATTCATACTACCGATGATGATGCCATAGAATCGTAAAGTTAATTTTTGTCGGGTTGAACAACGACAAATTTTAACTGCCCTCAGAACTAAGTATGTGCTTAATTAGCTTGACTGTAAATCACGCAATCGTATTTCCTTGCGTGATTAACGCAATATAAGACTTTCAGGTTACAAGTACCTGTAAATATTCTAAAGATAAATGCTCCTGTTATTTTTAAAATTATCGGTGAGCTACTGTGTCTTTCACATCTTATGATTAAGATTCCTTCCAACAACAACAAATGTTTTGTGATTGTTGAATAGTTTTTAGGAATGCATATTATCGTTTCCTTGGACAGTTACGTAAACATCAGTGTCAGCATGAAAGAATTTAGTCAGCAGCTGGAAGGACCTAAAGAGTTTTAGCTGCGAATGCGTTAACTGTAGTCGATACTCTCGTTTCCCATTCAGTGTCTCATTGTATTTCATAGGATCCATTAGTGCTTCGTTACTTCAAACAAACTAAGGCCTTTTATTCGTCATTGAAGTACATCATATAGCTAGTGGATATGAAGTAAAAAATAATTTTCGCAACAGGTGGCGCTGAATGACCATTGCTAGAAAATCGACCTCATTGTACCTGTAGCTACCTTTTATCGAAGTTCCGTCCGTCCTAGTTAGGTGCTAACTCTTATACGGTGATACTGAGGTCCGTCCCTGTATTTGTGAGCTAAAGAAGAGCTAAAGAAGAGCTAAAGAAATGCGATACTGTAACTACAGGAATCTAGAAACCATAACTTGGAAGGTTTGGCTTGACTTCGTAACTGAGAAAGAAACAAGATTGCTGCTCTCAATTTTTATTCTGGTGGTATATTAATTCTGGTTACAGTCAAAAGGTGGGTTGAGAATGCAAGCATTTTTTTAAGCATGTTGTAACGTCAGCCGTGTACAAAGAGTAGGAGCTAGTTAATACTGTGAGGCGCTTGTACAATCAAACAGTATGCACTCAAATTTACGGTATGTGGACTAACTTTTTGTGATATTGTGAAATTCTTATAGCAACAAGAAGCGAAACAAAACTACATCGTGGAACTAGCAGTGCACGCAACGTCCATAAGTGTAGATCTGGCTGAACACTCATTACAAAGTACGTAGGTTCTCCGTATCCATCAACCTTTATTTACCTATCATAAACTCATTTTCATGGCAAAATTCAGAATTAGCTTGTTTCTTATCGAGGAATTACGACAACACTAACTAGCACTCAAGCTTAATTAGTATCGACAAATTGCGTGCTCGATCCGCTACGGATTGTATATCCAGACTTCACTGGAACTGAATGTGTATTTCTAACGTAATAAGAGTAAGTTGGCATCAATTACTGAGCGGGCGGTGCATGACTACCTGCTTTTAACGTTTGATTTACACGCCAACAGTTCTTGTTCTAATATGCATAAAATCACAGTTTTTGTGGTTGAAAATGTCCAACAGTAGCTCGAGCTTCGCGAATAAAAGGTAGATCATCTGAACCTTGATGTACCACAGCTTTCACTCACATTTTGCGCACTGTTTAAGCATGCTATGCTAAGAAGCTTATGTACATATGCCGGTAAACTTTTAGCTTCCGTTTCTCCATCTCAAGGTATCGAGGCCTTTAATCAAGGTGCAAGCCGGTTTAATCACGGACGAATGCTCTTTTGGAACCTGGTCTTGAGTGCGCCTAATTAGTGTATGCTAATTTGTTTCCGTCACTTAAATCCCTTATGACCACGCACCCAAAATTCTTAGGTTTCATATGAGCGTGCATGAATTTTGCCACGACTCTTCTGAACTCCCGTTAAATTCTGTTCACCCAATATCGTTTCGCTATCGAGTTCAAATCAGCCCACGAGCATTTAACTCATCAGTAGCTTGATACAGAGAACGGAAGCTGAGGAGTGGAGGCGCGCCTATTTTTTACAAGTCCGACGTGGCTCGCATACCTGTGCAGCAGGTGTAATTAATTGAATCTAGAGAACTGACGTTGAGCTTCCCAGCTGTACAGACGCAGGAACACATACGGACTGAATCATTTAAGTTAATCGCAGAGTGAGCTGAATTTGCTGAATGTGGAGCTGATTTAGTCCGAAGGAGTTGTATGACTTATTAGACTAGTGGCATTGTAGGGTTGACGCAGAGTCACAAATTACTTAAGTTTTGACAACGGAACAAAGGGATAATAATGAAGATTTGTGAAATAGTAGAATATAATACTTGTGTATGAACTTCACGGAGGAAAGTCTGTAACTGATTCTATGAGATTAAATACAGCGGAATACATTATAAGTTGAACTCTGCATTACCTTGTGTTCAATGGAAATTACAGAAGAGGTAGTGAAGACCAAGTTATGCGCATAAATTATGTGCATATTATTTCATATTCCAGCTTGTGGATTCAGAGTCCGTTCATCCAATTTTGAAGTTTCCTCAGGGTCTTATTAAAAAGAAGAGATGTAGCATGTAAACATTTCGTTAGTTATTCAGCTACTGTTTCGCCATTTTCCAAGTCTCTTCTCCACATCACTAATTATATAAGTAGTTGTTACAAGAGTTACAAGATGCAATAAGGAAGGAAGCGCGTTAGATTCTGTAATGGTATGACATTGTCATCACAATCTCTTGACTCCAGAAGAAGCCACCAGCTGGTTAATTCATGATGGAAATTGATATCGAGATTATTTTTTCTCATTAGAAAAACCACAGGAGATTTCCATCCTGTCTTCTACTGCTCCTTGCCTAAGCAGTATTAACGAACGCAAACTGACAAGCTTATGCCAGGCTAAAATGTAATATGAAGCACTTGATGTGATGAGGCAAAAGTGTTTGTGATTTTGTCTTGACACAAATCATTCCATGGTCAAGTTCGGTTCAAGCAGAGAAAAGGGTCGGTGCTACTCTATGGACACACGACCTACATGTAATTCCATTAAGTTTGCACAACGACTTGGCAACTGAAAGATGTAGCCTGAAGTAAAACGTTGGGAAAAGTCAATTTAGATCAACCAACCTAGCAATTTGCTAAATGCATCGGAAGATACTAATGAAATTATCATCCTTTCTTCAGAGTCGTCGTCAATCGTGAGGTGGGTGGAAAACCTTTGAATGGCAGAAGCGTGCACTTGATATTTGTATCGTGATCTTTGCCATCGCTTGTGGCAACAAGCGGTATTCTTTAAACAGGTATCGCCAAATTTCGGCTCGCTCATGCGCCTCCATGCCATTATGTCTCTTCTGTATTTACGTACTGCCATTTGAGCATAACCTAGCATTGCTGTCCTTTGGTATTTTGTACATCAAGAAAGCCGTCATAAAAGTGCACATACCTTAAGCTTGCAATTTAGCCTAGCCTTACATTTGGATTCCAGCGTACGAGCAGAGAGCCCACGGCCCTATGTCCGTTTAGGTCCACCGTAATGCGGTCAAGACACGAGGAGGTAACGCTAGTAGCAGTGACGTATTGCTACGCATGCCACGGCTCTTTGACTCCCTTCGTATTGTTCTCCAGCTGAAGCGTGTCTTTTTCTTCCACTGTGTGTAGGCTGTAGGCTTTAATGAGGAGGGAAGACAATAATTATAATTAGGAGAGTTAAAAAAATTTCTTCCCTGAATACATTAAACCGAATTTACTCCTTCTCCAACAACCCTAGGGGCGTGGCCCAAGGGTCACGAAATCCTCATTACCCTCAAAGATTTAATGCAATTAGCTCTTCAATTATCATCTGGCACCACAAAAACTACACTTGGACTCCTTCTTCCATCTTTGTTCATATTGTGTTTGTTCACTGCTCCAAAGGTCCTATGTAGCATGCTTTTCGACTCTCGTAATGCCCCAGCGAAGTATTGCGAGGCAGGCCATCTCGTTTCCTGGACGACTCCCATTTTTAAATCTTTGTGGCTTTACTGATTTGCGCAAACCACGAAAGAGAAAGGTTTTTACACGCCGTTTTCAGATCCTAATGCACGTCTGCTAATTGCTGTTAATTCTTTCCCGGTGAGGTAGCTTTTTTCTTTCCGCCTAATTTGTCTGCACATTTATATTTATCTTTGGGGCGGAGAAGACTCCTCGCTCTTGAACCTGAGCTTCTGAAATTTTTCATCCCTTAATTCATTTCAACCTACAAGAGGTGAGGAGGGAAAGGAAGAAAGAAAATAACGTTAGGTAAAGCTCTGCACCCGTACTCACGTGTTGTTTGCATTTTCACAAACGTGAAACAGGGCAGGGGAAGATACAAAGGATGCAACTGCCATTTAAGTTGGTCGTAGCGTGATCATGAGCTTGATAGGCGAGCAAGACAATAGAGAACAAGTAATTAATATCATGTAGGAAATAATTGCAGCGCTTCCTTTTCTTCCCCCTGTGTATTTAGCGTGGAAACCAAGTAATTACCGCGCTAAGTGGATTTACAAATTACGCACACACAAAGCTAATGTCAGCATTCCGCCGCTCCAGAGCCATTATCATTATCACCCTTGCACCGTATGCTTGCTAACGTTCTTTCTCTTTCGCTCACGTTAGGATCAATTGCTTTCCAATGCAATGTTCTCTCGCCGTCGTATTTTATTTACAGAGTCATCCTATGCCCTATACATATGTTGTTCCAGCATCAAATTCGGTATGCAGCTTTTGAGTTAGTTCTAATATTTTCTCAAAATGTAAATCAAGACAACTTTTACGATTTCCGGCAAAAACTGATTTGTACTATTTGTAATTGGCACTGATAGTCTTGTTGGATAACTCGAGAAATTTGCTACTCACCTGAAAGGATAATTTTCATCATGCTGTCGAACTTCGCCGCTCTTACGACTTGACATATACTGTGGTAGTGGTAGTAAAAGGTTGATCAGTGTCAACTGAGAAGTTGCATTAGGGACAGTCCATATTTGCTCAAGTAGATAAAGTGAGGAGAGAAAGCATGCACTGATGTTGCATACTCGCAAAGAAGCGATTAAGGAATTGAATATCTACACGAATTCGCTGGTTCCAACCGATTCTTCAGTAGCTCGTTAATATTTTGGTAAACCCAAGTGTAATAAAAACTGGCATGTGACAAACATGCAATGTGTTAAAGATACACTTTACTATTTACAACTGATGATAGCAGCTTTCTTGCTTTCTTCATTTCTTTCCGCTGGAGCCCCAGCTTTTACGGCAGATAGTCAGCAAGTATTTCGCAGTCCAGTCAGGCTTTTCGCTTCGGCTTTCTTACTTTTTAATGTCAGTCTTGGCTAAATGGTCTATGCAATGGTTTGCCAATTTTCCATCATGCCTTAGTATTCCAATAGTGCGCAATCGCCATTACTACTGAAAGATGATTAATAAGATGCAATACTAACCAACACCTTGCGTCTTGTAATTTGATCTCTCATTGCCACCTTACATCACATTATAGCTGCAACTTACCTGTTCTTTCCTCGTAGTTTGCCGTGCATATCATACCCTTCCTTGACTATGTGTACAAACAATTATTTACCTCTCTCATCAATAGGTAATAATCTCACGATCATTGCATAGACGCACTGATTCCACAACAATACTTAGGTAATACACCGATGCGATTGCAGTTGCGCGGCCAGACCTGTTAGACAGTCCATACCATTGCAATCCACTGCGATGTACGAATCTTACATCGAAACGGAATATTATCAGCGACCATTAGCTCAGTTAAAAGCCCAAAGTTACCAAGATGTGTCCTTGGAATCATTTTATAGACATTTACCAACCGAAAAGCTGACAGTGGCATCATTATTTGCGGATTTGATTGCTCAATCTATTCGTCGCAATCGTACAACCCGAATACACGGAAAAATCATTAAGAGACCACAAGTAGCTCTGGATGTCTCAGTAAACGTTTTCATGGTTCCTCCCTCGTCAGCATTGTTTCTCGAATACCGGCATCTGACCAAGAAAATAGATCTTAGTTTACGATTATGGCATACTTGCGAAGATAATGGTAAGATCGAACGTACGTAAAAATTAAGTTATAAAGAACCGCCGCCTTCTCGGCATTTAAGCCTCTGCGTTTTTCATTTACGAAAAAAGCTGAAGTGACCGACCAATTTTATTGCTAAACAGTCCATACGTGGATGCATTATGTTCAAATTCGCATACTCTGTTGCTTCAGTTGTGGTCAGTTCTTAC